>JARHVA010008854.1:110000-312500 GCA_037957365.1 Torreya grandis
TCTGTGGAGCCTCATATCTTGTATTGTATTTTTTATTATTGAAACATTATCCTTGATGAAATGAAATTATTTACTTATTGTACATGGACAACAATGGTTGTATGTTTGTACCAGTTATGCCTAGATATTTGTAATTACATTCTAAATTTAGTTATGTTATATTTCATCTGATGATAGTGATCAGTAATAGATAGATGTCACATGCTTATTTTTGTAGTTAACATACTTAGAGTGTTTTATCTAGATCGCTAATTATATTCTCATGGTGAAATCTAATGAAAGAATACATTGATTTTTTTTTTAAATCATGTTTTTCTATGTCCATCCCTGTGGGGATGTTACATTTCACCTATGACACTTTGAAGTTTAAAGAATGATAGTGAAACCTATTAATCAGATTTTACAATACCATACATTAAAAATAAGCAAGATTTGTCTTTATCTTGATTTGAAATTACATTGAAATTATGATCCTTAGGGAGTAGCTTGTTAGATTTTGACATTTGGTAGCTACATCCATGGAAAAATTATATTTACAAACCCTATGTCTTTATAAAATATTTTTTATGAATTAATTTTAAAAGTCTTTGTAGATTTATGTCAACTATTTTACAAAAACACACACAAATGTTTCTAATATTATGTGCTAATTAGGTAAAACTACGGCACAAGGTAAACATAAATATATACAATAATAAATGATAATTTAGATCTACCTAGGGACAAGGGGAGGGAATGGAAGTACCATGAACTATAACTGATCAATATAAATGAAAGGATAAATAAGGATAAAGATGAATAATTAAAACTAACTTTCCCAAAACCTTATAGTGCCTAAAAATGCAAAGAAGAATATTATGGAGCTATGCATAATGAAATCAAAATATCAGAGTTCACTTTGTGTTGATGACCATTTCATACATCATAAAAATATATTGACCAATTTCAACACCATTCAAAGTGACGATTTATACTGACTATGGAAATTTGTTAAAAATGCGGCTCTATTGATCCTCTCAGTTTGAAACTTTCTAACACCCTTTGAAAATAAAACATGCTTATATGCCTCTCTCAATTTTGAAAATAAGTGTAGGGAGATGTCACAATATTGTCTCCTCTTAAATTAATCCTAATTATATCTCAATTTTCTAGAAACACATATAAAAGAAAAATAAATATGTATAAATTTGGCCTGGGCCCCCTCTAAATATCCTACATGCTCAAAATCAGGGCTCAATGTAGTTCTAAAGCGTGTGACTGTACCAACCCAAGTGAAATAAGATTCAATCTTCTCTCCTCAATACAATGAAATTAAACTAGTGTGAACTTTTGATTATGCCATATTATGATACATGTATAAATAGAACCTTAGAAACACTTAAAAGATGTGAAGAGAAGAATTTAGTGTGCCTTTAGACTTGCACTGTGTGATGTGTTTTCATTACCTTTTATTAAATTTCCTTAGAATTCTTGGTATATACATGATTCTCAAATTATAATTAGGAACACTTTGGCACACAAAATGACACAATAAAAGAGAGAAAAACTCATAAACAAGTCCTCATAATGAACATAAAGGGAATAAAGGGTAAAGGGCCCACATTTGGAAATTTATTACTTTTGGTTGTGGTTGAAAGTGGTCATGACACTTTTATCCAATATTGAAAATGATTAAAATCCAAAAACTTGAAAAGAAGAGAGAAATGGAATCCCGAGCACATGAAAATGCATAAGAGAGAAAATAGAAGAAAGAGAGAAAAATTAGGCCACACAAAGGGTAAAAGGCAAAAACAAAATGAGAGGTGATAATGAGTACCTAATTTGAACCAATGATCCATATGCACATAACCATGCTAAAAACATTACACTAATAAGTCTTTTAAAAAAAATAGATGCCTACATAACCACGATTTGGTGTGTGTGCGTGTGTGCATGTGTATTAAAGTAAAAATAGGAAAGAAAATGTGAAACCAAAATACTACTTAAGAGGGATTAAAGATGAACTTCTAATTTATAGAATGGGTCACCTACATTTCGATGTCAATAAATTAAATGTACTTGCAAGAAAATGAGAATGACAACAAGTATATCAATGCCATGGTAAATTGATAATCAATGTAACCAAATGATATAATTAAAACTAGAAATAAGCAAAGGACCAAATACACCTAGTGGTACATGAAACATGTTGTCACTCTTGAAATTTGAAATTGAAAATTGAAAACCAAAACTAGAATTGAATTAGAAAATCTAGATTCTATTGATCCAGACCTTGGGGAATAAACTCTACTTCTTGATCCAAGAAGTAGACATATGGTAACTCTAATCTCTATTGGTTTCACTGGTTCAACTTAGAATCTATAATCATTGATAGAATAAGGTAATTGGATGCCTCTTTTTAAGGTGAGGGATGTTATTAAATATCACTCATCTAAAAAAAAAGAGTCGTGCACCATGTGTAAAATAGATTAAAAAATAACGTTATAACCATTTTAAAAACTCATGTATAACAAAGGTGAATATAGTAACATCACAAGATGTGATTATGTATGTTAAATATGTAACATGTAACCTAAAATTAATATGTTGAGGTAAAATCAAGGCAATTAAGTGTGTGAAGAGTAAAGGGAGAGATAAGCGAAATACCTTGATGGTATGTCAATAAGGGGGACAAATGATATTCCCCACTTATAACAAGATGCCCTGATATAGATGAGATATATAAATAATTATATCCAATATAATAAATGCAATGTGACTCAGATGTATGAATGATGTCAAGAGAAATCTAATCATGATATAATCAATGTAGGTTTAATAGTAATATGGGTATAGTAAGCCCTGTATAAGTAAGGTATGATCAATAATTCTCATGGAGAAGATGCCTCTACATAAATAAGTGAAATAAGGGTGTAAAAGGTCTTGCTCCTAATGTGGACAATCATAGGTGATAATTCAGCCTCATGTCAAACATGCCCCAATAAGGGCAATGTGTAATAAATGAAACTTGTGATAAAAAGAACAAAATCATTCTCCCACAATGAATAACAATGTGTTCCTGATATGGAAGAGATTAGATTTCCATCATAGTATGTTGTCCCTGATAATATAACATATAATTATTAAAGTGCAGGGAAGGAATAATTAATGTAAAATGAATACTCCATGTGTAATGAATATCAAACATAATGTCTAAACAATGTAAGGGAGTGAAATGTACCCATATATATCTTGGTAGGTGAAATTATATCACTGCATTAAAAAAATAATGATTGAATCATATTGATTTAATAACTATTAATGTAATTTTAGAAAATATTCATGGGGTATATAATCTAATTCAATCTAAAAATATATTCATTTATTCATTTGAAATTATATATTTCATTGATTTGAGCTCTGAGAGAGAAACTATGGTGACTAGACGATTTGTGATTCCCAGAAGATTAGAGCGTTTCCAAATATGGATCACCATCAAGGAGGAGATACAAATGGTGAATACCTAAACTGATGATTTTCTTCAATTTTAAAGTATTTTTTGATTTTATAAGAAGTATTTATAATCTAAAAATAATAGTTTTTTGATAGTTTAGGATTCCTACCAAAATGGTCATCTCTAGACAACAATGGTCGACTAGGGTTAAAAGAGGATAGAGACTAAAAAAGGTAGTCACTATGTGGCACTATTAGTATGACTGTGGTCATGATGATGGAATATTATACCAAAATTTTTCACTGAAATTTTTTTAATATATTTTAGTGTATATAAATTAATTTATATATTTTGATCACATTTTCTCGAGTTGTGATCAATTTTATGTCTTTGTGATTGTAGGATAATATCCATGTCCATGAGTTTAGTCAGGGTAAGATGAGGGAGACTATGATTGAGTTGGGTTTAAGTGATACTTATCAAGCCCATATAAATTATCTAGGGTTTGGGGTATGTTACCTACCCAGGTTATGTTTGATATGATATTCCTTTATTGAATGCATTGGCCAAATGGTGGGAATGGAAGACATGCACCTTCTGGTTACCTATTGGAGAGATGAATGTGACCCTATAGGATTTGTGGTTTATAATACACATTCCCATTATATGTCAAAAAATAATGGTTTAGGATATCCCAAATTCTAGCAAAGACTCTACAATGAGATACTATACAAGAGGCTGATTGGGTTGAGATTGTATAAATAACAATTTGGTACTTAGTGATATACTAACATTTGATGCTATGAATTTGTGGAATTACCTCATCATTATTTATAATATTAGTAGTTGAGAATATTAGTATGGAATTAATATAGGACATATGGAATCCCAATAAAATTCATGCTTAGGGTTGGTGAATGCTTGGGCACTTGTAAAAATGTATGTTCCATTTCGCATAGGAGACATGAAGTGGTGGATTAGTGGATGATATATTTTTATAGGTATAGGACTACCATCACATAAAAATCATTAGGTCCCTTAAGTTATCAACAAAGGTATGGGGACTAAATAGTCCATATGTGACATGATGGATAACTCCATGTGTGAAGTGGCTAGAGCCACATGATACATTGAACTATAGGCAAATATTGGATCTCTTACAAGAGGCTGATATCATATGTAGGACATATAAATAACACCTAAGGTGGCATAAAGATGCTAAGGATATGATGAGGATCTAGGTCATTTAGTGGTATAAAGATTGACATGGAGATCTAAGGAGGTTTCAATATAAGTAGGTCAACTGCCAAAATGGGGTGAGGTAAGATAGGCCATCAACAAAACATGCATGGAGACAATCAAGGAGATTCCATTGTGACTTAGTGAGGTGTTGAAACCTATGCCCACAGATATAATATTGAATAATTATGATGAGATGGATACCCCCATTATAGATCAAGGGGTAGATGATGTCAAAGTCAATAGAGGTATATCACATGGTGTGTAGGAGCTAGACTAACACTCATATATCCACCAATAACAACAAAAGAGGAGGTGATAGTGATGTGGACATGCATGATGAAAAATTTATGGGAGAGGAAATGGAAAATGTAGGAGAGACAACCATGGCATTAGGAATTCATGTCATGGATTAGGCTCTCCTAGATCAAGTGAAACATGAGCTCAATATATGTTTTTTAAATCTATAGTAAATGTTTCATTTGATTTCAATGTTTTGTCTATTGTATTTTGTTTTGCAATGTTGAATCATTGAATTTTTATTATTAATACGACCGTGCATTAGTTTTTACATGATGTTCTTGATGTGGAGGGTATGTTTGAGAATGCTCATTTTGAAGTTGGTTAATATGCCTATAATTTTGATCATGTGGCGTACACTAGAGCAATATATTTGTTAGAGGCATAAATGGTTGATGATATAGAGGATGCGTTTAGGTGATTATGAGATAAATTGGCATGGTTAGGCACATGTGTTAGAGGAGGTGAAAGTGGAGTAGTGACATATGGAGTATGAAGAGGCAGGAGTGGGAGGTGAAATGTAGCACCTATGGAATCACCAATTGGACAAGGAAATATTAAACATGCCACTCATACCCAGTTGATGACATTGTAGGCTATACATACATAAATAATGGCTTAGATGGATTAGCATGAGGATTAATAATTTTTAGATTAGGCACATAGTGATAGGGATGAATCTTAGATCTAGGCTAGATCAACCACATTTTAAGGCTCCAAATATTAGTGGTGTTAGAGGTAGATATATATAGACATAGGTCTAGGTGTAGGAGATGAATACTCTCCATTTCGTAGGAGGTCATATATGTATGTATGTATGTATGGGTTATATGACCCAATTTTTATGTATATAATAAAGTATATTTTACATGCGCGCGCGCACACACACACACACACACACACACACACACACACACACACACACACACACACACACACACACACACACACACACACACACACACACACACACACACACACACACACACACAGAGTTTCTATTTTGTTTTCTATGTTTACACATGTATATATATGTCTTCATTTCCATATTTGTCCATTTATTTTTATTTTAAGGTTAAAATGATTATATAATGTGAATGCAAATTGAAACATATAAAAATTAAATGTAAATGAAACATATAAAGTTAAATGTAGAAAATATATATGTGCCTAGATTAAAACAAAAGATATGTATATGTTGAAGCTCATAGTAAATATGAAATGATATAAACCAACGATATGAGAAAGAGTAGAAATATAAAAGTAGATAATTATTTGAGGCAAACTTATCCTACTCTTAAAAAAACTAGGAAAGGACCCCATCAAATCATTTTTCTCTAAATAAACATCTCAAGTGCATTGTATGTCTCATTGATGTCAAATTTCTTTGGAGGAGTGACAATTGCTTTCTTAGGATCACTCATTTCTATGGTAATATAATCGACAAAGGAATTTTGTTTAGGAACCCATTTAATTAATTTTTGAGATGTAATCAGATCCTCTTTGGGATGCTTCAAATATTTACTTAAAAATGTTCTATCTTATTGAATTATAACTTTTTCACTTGGAAAATTGAATGATATATACTCATGTGTACTATCAACGATTGATTTCATGTCTTGTAACCACTATATACCAAAGATATAATTATAAAATATCATAGCAAATGTCACAAAAAATAGTGTAGGGATTTTTTTTGAACCAAAGTTTGGTAATGGAGTATAATTTTAAACCATAAGAGGAAAATCATAGTGTTTATTAGTTGTATTTCTATTTCTATTAAGAACCTTAGGGCCTTAATTGTTAAAATTATTTTGGTTATGGGTAACTATACACCCATTGGTTTCATAGGTTTGGTGACCACTATCAATTACCACTTGGTCGATCTGAAAAGCACTCTCAAGTGCTTCTTCATAAGACTGATAAGGGAAATTTTGAAAATATTCCTCATTACCTTGTTAAGGGAATGAATAGAGAAACCACATAGTTCTCTTTGATCCATGATTAGTGCATTAACATATAAATATATAACTTATTTCCATATCATAATGAAATAGGCATCAGATTCATTATTTTCTTGTTTAATGTGCAGGAATTCTTAAATGCCAATTTTAAACAACTTTTTCATGTCAAAGGATTTGATGAATTCTGCCATGAGTTATCTAATGAAATGGATAGAAGCCTTAGGTAGGAAATAGTAATAGTTGAGGAAAATTACTTCTATCATTTTGGGAAAGATTTTCATAATAACCCCATCTCAAGGCAAGAGTTTCTTAACAACAGTGGCATATGCTTTAACATGTGCATTGGGATCTCCTTCCACTTTAAATTTAATAAGTTTAGGTAGAGGACATGGTAGAATATATCCTTGTATGTTTTGATTAAGGGGATCTTTGAAATATTCAATGTAAGTCCCCATAAAACCAAAGTCCATTAAGGCATCGTAGAATAAGTTTGAAGGCATGGGATTCAATATGCATTATTCACATAACCAATATAAAAAGAAGAGGGTGCTTGTTAAGGTGGAATAAAATAAGCCAAAAAATAATTTTCTAGTTGAGTTGATTGGATAACATGTGGTGGTAAGGAGGAAAAGTGTTAGATGGAGAAGGGTTAGGTGCTTGTTGAGGAGGAGTATATATTGGTGGCATGTAACTCAAAGGAATTTAAGGTGGTAGATTATTTTTCATCACATTATTGGGAGGAGTATACATGAACACACTTCTAATTGGGTTTGAATTTTGAGGCTGATAGGTGGAAAGATGTTGGAAGCCTGTGTGATTGGGACTCTATGAGTAAGAATGTTGCCTGAGTGTTGGTTAGAAACATAGTTAGGAGGAAGTGTCTAGGTTTTTTTAATTTTGACACAAGTGTGTGGGATTGTTGTTTTTGTGGTTGGTACACCATTTTTGTGATAGAGATAACAAAGAAATTAACCTAGTTGGGAGGATTAGAGTTCATCCCTTTATTTAAATAAAGTTGGTTACTTTCCAAATTGTGAATGTGACCCACCAACGTAAATATGATTTCATTTGAGGTAGAAGTGTTAATGGGTCTAAGAACCTCCTTGTGAAAGGTTCCCTAGGGGGAGGTTAATAACAATGAGGAAATTGATTTTTTTAGAATATTTAGGAGGATCTATCATACTTTGTTATGGTTGTTATTACAGGGGTGTGAGGTTGTTTGCATTATATTTTTTTCACATTCCAGATAATAAATTCTCCCAATGTATTGATCATATCTGGTAGAGCTTTCTAAATCTAGGTTTTGTAAAATAATTGGAGGCTTAGTTTCCATATGAGGAATAGATCCACTCCCACCAATGAGACTCATATTTTTATAATCAAGATAATTTTTGGTAGTCTTTGATGGATCCTACACTTCATGAACTGATATCCTAGTCCTAATTTATGAGTTAGGGTTGGGATAGTCATGAAATCGATATTCTATGTTTGGGTTGGATAAGTTATTATTCCAAATGACTAGAAAAGATTCACCATGGATTTTTTGAATTATCTTATAGATTTATAGGCCAAAATATCCTCCAATAACCTATCTAGATATATTTGGGGGGTTTAAAAATACCAGTAGAAAAAATGGAAGTAGGGAAGGAAATGGAGAAGAAAAGGTAGAGAAAATAAGAAAAGGAAAATGCAAAAGGATAAGCCTTTCACATTGGGTTCACCAATTTATGTACATGTGGAAATCATCAAAATGCTAACATGTGCACTCAACTTATTGAGGTCTGGCTGAGACAATGAATGTAATGGATAGATGGATGGATGAATTTATGCATTGCACTGATTGATTTTAGGAAAGAAATTTTGGATGGAAAGTGGAAAGCGATGATCATGAAGGTACATAAAGAGATATTTCACATCACGGTGTTCATTGATGGCATTTAAATGGGAATATATAAAACTCTAAGGTCTCTTTGAATTAGTGATGACAAGGAAAAAAACTTCTTGATCAATGCTACGATCAACAAAGTGGGTATAGTTGGGTTGGATGACTTTGGGGATTTGATCGATCTTGTTAGGTTGGCTATGCCTAGTCAACATCATACATAAAGTGACTGAAATATGACAAGGCTAGTTCTTGAGGAGAAAATAAAAGGAAAGGTGGGAAGCTAAGCTTCGATGACGTTGTATTGGTGACCTTGCAAATGAGGGGGAATGATAATAAGAGGATCAAGAATTCATTCTTTCTCATAAAGAGAATCAAAATAGTTAATAATAAGGTGTGTAATGGGGGTGGAATTGAATAATTACAATCTGAACTCTATGTTTATGTCAATTTGTAGGATGCTTCTAGGAACATGATATTTAACTATAGGGAAAAGACCTACTCTAACAAGGTAAGGATACTCTAAAAGTGTCATGAAAGAGGAAATCAAAGTTAATGTAGGTGTAATGAAACATATGAGTTTATTTGTATAATATTTTTGGAATAGTATGCTGGTTGGTTTGAATGTTGTAGCATTTTTTTTGCTCGTGCTCATTTTGACAAGGCTTTTATGAATGTTTGGGATCATTTTGACAATGTTTGGAAAAGGAAATGAATTAATCTAATTGATAAAAATAGAATACTAAAAGCAATAAACTAATGAATAATAAAATCAAATCAAATGAATATAAATTTTTTGTTATTTTTCAATGTTTTGGATGCATACAAACTTAAAATTAAAATTCTAAAGGAAATATGCAAGTGTTAGTTTTTCTTCGCTTGCAAGATAATTTGTTTGATGCAATATAAATGATATAACTTTATTTATTGGATTTTCTCATGTAATTTTTATGAAATAATATTATGAAAATTGATCTTTTCTAACATGAAAATCAAGTCTTAAAAACCTAGCAAGCACACTTACTAAAAATCTAGAAATTTGTCTTCACACACCACCAAGAGTGGTCTTACCCTTCATGAGAATGGTAGATATGAAATCGATAACAAGAAAGAGGATAATGTGGGGATAATTGCAATATAAGGAAGTATCAATAGGGAATAAAATAGGAAATACAATATTTAAAATACCTATTAAGTGTATACACTTATAGCCACAAGTCATAGGAGCCGAAGAGTCAAATTCATTTTAGGACTCAATAACCAATTCCCAATTCTAGAGTCAATGTGAGACTATGAGACTTCCACATTTCATATAATATTATTAATGGATTTATACAACTTGGATCACATTCATGTTCATAAGTCCAAAATCATACCCAAACTAATCTTTCCTAATAGTACTCAACAACATTGTGATCCCTATACAAAAAATCATGACTCAACATGAAGATAATCTTTGAAAAGTGTGAGAAGGTGATGGATCACATAGGTGTCTTACACCCCCTATGTGACGCATCATCATCCTCTCACTTTACCCAAGTATTTTCAACAATTCACACAAGAAATATGAATAAAATAAATTTATAAGAAGCACATGCAAAATAACACATGGCACAAACAGTGCATAACATCTGCATAAAGTGTCATCATCCAATCCCTTCATTAAGGATCAATAGTAGAACTAAAATAGGCCTAAATAAAAATTAATGAACTAAAATAGGACTAAATAAAAATTAAATTTTTGTTTACATAAAAAGAAAAATTTAATTTTACTATTTCATCAAGGACTAATTTATTTGAATAATTTTTTTTACAAAGTTTCACAAATCATTTGTAATTTTAAATTCATTTGTAGTCACTCATATTTTTAATTATAATCTGTCATAGTTCACTTATTCATACATGGTCTCTTATATATAGTTCATATATGATATTAACCTCTAGATCAAATAACAAATCATATTTGATAATAATTATTAAAGTAAATTTGAATCTTAAATTGAAACTAGATTGTTATCATTATTACTAAATAAAAATAATAAATAATTATATTGATTGTGATGAAATACAAATCATTAATAATTTATATTTATAACTTACATATTTTTATTTTTAACCTTTCGTATATATTAATATTATTATATTATCTTATCTCATCCACCTAATGTCACCACAAAAACCACATTAATTTTTTTTTAAAACAAGAAGTCATATCTCACAAAAATATATGGGTAAATCTTTAATTCATAGAAGGCATGCTAAAGTATAAATGTTTATAAAGCTACTTTACTAAGTTATTTGATTCAAATGTGAGATAACTATGCCATGTAATTTAAAACTTGTCGATCATAGTATAAAATCTCAACTTGGGGATGACAAACATGGGCTTGTACAAAGGAATATAAACATGGATTGTTACTTGTAATGTTGATATGCTATATGTAGAGGGGTTCTTTAAATTTTCAACCCTTCATTATAATACACTCTTGACATAGTTCAAGATTGTTTTTATTGTTTTCCCAATCTAATACATACATTATTTTGTAATGGTTTACTATTATTGAAACCATATGGTGAAACTCACAAAACTATTAAAATAATTTAAGTGAGCAACAAATGGATGTATGGTTGATAAATATTGAGGAGATGAAAGATGTTTTAATGTAGGTATTTGAGAATGAGAAAAATTAATAATTTAGTTTCATAGAAGATATGTTATTCTAATTTATTAAAAAAGTCTCAAATTCAATTGTAAATTAATTTATACATGATAATAATTTTAATTCGACACACACACACACACACACACACACACACACACACACACACACACACACACACACACACACACACACACACACACACACACACACACACACACACACACACACACACACACACACACACACACACACACACACACACACACACACACACACACACACACACACACACAGATTCATATAATGATATAACAACAAGAGAAACATTATGAACCACATTAATATAAATCAACTGATTTTATAAATATGCCAAAAAAAATAAAAATTTAAATGTAAGATAAATTTGAATGAATATTTAACGTTTATTAAAGATTTAAAAATTATTTACCAAACAAAAATAAATAAAAATAAAATAAATACATTCATGTAAAGCTAATGCAAATGACTATCCACCCAAAAATAAAAACATGAAATAGTTGCAATAGATACATAACCCAAAGCGTAGACCTACTTTATATCTATTTTTGTTTAAATGATTTAAAAATTGCATTAATGATATGGCAATCCATACAATTGAGAAAATATAAATTATCCATCCCTCTATAGAGATGAAAATTAGAAAATATATTTAAAAAACTATAAATAATAAGTCTAATACATATAATGTCAAATTTTTTTTTACAAAAACTCTCATAACATAGGGAGCTATCAAATTGTGAAAGTGCAAGAGCTTAACACACACAAAGTACACTTGGCATTATTAGTCACAAGTGCATAAAATGACAAAGCAAAAATTAAGATAAATTCATAAAAACCTACATACCTACCCTTTCCTTGGGACATGAAAGGGCTATATATAGGTTTAATGTCAAAATTATATTTACCAGATCTTTATGCAAACCCTTCTCTTTCTTGTTTTTTGTAACACATCTATCTATCTCCACCTAATGATATCATCCCTATGCTATGGGAAGAACCGATGCTACAATAAAAAAATCAACTATTTTATCTAAATTTGAATTAATAAGTGAATTAACCCTAATTTAGATAAGTTAAATGAAATATAATAGAATATTGTAATTCACCTTGTGGCAAGTAGAATGA
The DNA here is from genome assembly GCA_037957365.1 of Torreya grandis. Classification (NCBI taxonomy): domain Eukaryota; kingdom Viridiplantae; phylum Streptophyta; class Pinopsida; order Cupressales; family Taxaceae; genus Torreya; species Torreya grandis. The sequence continues at coordinate 122,646 of JARHVA010008854.1, forward strand.
TGGTAAAAGATTGAATTAAAAAAAATGTTATCAAATGAAAACAAATAAAATATAACTAAAATGACAAACATAGTTATTTTTGTCTTACATTTGATTGTGTGAAATTGATAGAAGGATGACATAGAGTGATAGGTACTAATTTTACAGGTTCTTGGAACCTATGACTAAAACTAGTAAAGGGTCAGGATAATCCAATTGGGTCAAGGTTGATTGCCAATTTTGACTTGAACTACTTGATCTTGACCTATGTTTAAAACTAGTAAACTTAGGTAACGATCACTTGTGACAACTTATATTTGGTCTATATGTGGAAATTTGACCTTCAGATGTATACAAAATACCTATAAATAACTTTTCCAAGCTTGAAATCCTATTAGAGTTTCATAATAACTAAAAAATTATAAATAAAAAATGGAGAGTGTAATACATTAAGCTAACCTCAATCACCTTCATGATGATTGAATGATTCCTACATATCCAATACTCTAAAGACTGAAAACAAGCCCATATTTTTATCCCACTTAGAGTGCTTTGTGCAATGATATTCCTTTGACTATATTAATGCATCTATAAATGGATTGAATACTTGATCATGATCTGATTTGGTCTAAAAAAAGAATTTGACTGGGCTGAGGGTTGCTTCAAATGCTTAGAATAAAAATTATGAATAATATGGAGGCTTCGCTCAATATGCAATAGTGTAAATATTCCTTTGTATTGAAATTTCCAAGTGGTAGAATAAGTGACTTGAATGTGCCTTTATAAAAATTTAAAATGGGAAAACCTCATGCTACCTATCCTAAAAATACGGATCAATATGTAAGGAAGGGTTCAAATTTAAAAAGTAACTGTTAAAAGGGCCAAGTTTAGGATTGACCCATAGGGGTCAAGATAGACTACCGCTATTGACCCAACTGGTTGATATTGTATTGCAATGGAAATGTGTGAATTTTGGATCCAAATCTATATAGATGCTTAGATATTTTTGACCATTTAAAACATTTTTTTAGGTTTTAGATAGTAATTTAGAAAATAAATAAGTTGATACAAGTGCTTAACATAGGGTGAGGTGGTGAAATAGGCCCTAATGAAGTGCAAATGTGAATTAAAGTAAAATAGGGATCAAACTAATATAATCAAATATTCGTGACCATATTTAGGTGACTATAATTACCTCTCCTTTAGTCTAGACATGAAATTAGTAGGGTTAAGGAGAAATATTACTTGAGTGTGTATAAGACACTTTGCCTTTGGGAGAAGACCCAAATCATGAAAGTGTTCCATGGAAAATATTATAATGATATAAAAGTAGTTAATGCTCATATGTGAAACTAAAAATTAAAATGTAACCTGAATTTTAAAAGATTGAAAAGAATAAGGATGACACATTGATGTGGAAAACCAATGTTTCTCTTGTGAATTTTATTGGAGAAGATATTTCCTTGAAGCATTCGAGAGTTAGTGCTTCCCATAAAGCACTTAGAGAGGTTGGTTCTTTCGCTGAATTAATATATAATTTGAGGGTGATCAAGCCCCAAATTGAATTGAACTTATTTATAAAATAAAATCCATTGAGGGATGAAAAAAATTCAATTTATTTTATTGGTATTTATAACCCCAAGACATGAAATGAGTTGTAATCCATAATGTATTATTAGACATAATGCTAGAGGGAACTACACCTCTAAGTTATGCATTGTGCACTTAAACTAAACTGATCATTATATATGGCTTGTAGATTTAATTGTAACTTTATTCTTGAATGCTTGATAAAAAAGAGAATGGAGATCATCCATTAGCCTATGATGTCCACAAATAGTAAGCAATATTGAAAACATGGCATGAATCGGTATCATCCCCCACATTGACAAATATAGAATATGTGACTACATGTAGGTGCAAATTGTAAATTATATTTGAAACTTGTGCATAAAACTATATCATGTACTCAAAACTGTGTGAATTCATATATATTTTTCTTTCAATGTGATTGTATATGCCCCCACAATTTGTGGTAATGATTGTATTTTGAACTATTTTGAAACTTTTAGAATTGCATTATTACCAAAATTGATTTTTGATTTTAAACAGTCTTATCTCATGTATGAAAAGGCCACTGAAATGCCCCCCTTTTGAGGTGAGTGAATTGATATTGACAATCACTCATATCAAAATAAAATTTAAATATAACATGCGTAGTAATATTTAATTATTTGATAAATGTAGCATATGTGAAAAGTATGTTATCATAGTAAGATATATGTCATTTAAATTATGTATATAACATATGAGGCAAGGCCTATAGAATGTATCAATGGATCTCATAGTAATATAATGTAGAATTAGTATATTATACACTGGTTATTGTTTGATATGGATCATGACACTCATTATAATTAACAAGATCAATGAGCATACAAGACAACATGAACAATGTCATACAATAAGCCCAAGGGTTGCATACAAGGGATACACTCAAATATCGCATAATGAAATATTACACATACAAGGCCAAGGGCCACATGCAAAAAACATGATTAATGTCACAAGTAAATGACATGTTCAAATGTCACACATAAAAAAGCTCCAAGAGATAATATCAATGGATATTTTGAAATGTTGTACATACCAAACAAGATCTCACAAAGATGTTTAAGACATTGATCGCAAGGGCCAAGGGCCATGCACAATAGACAAATAAGATCTAATATACTATGTATAAGTAATAGCATCAATATAACACATAACTAGAAAGGTAATTTAAACCATGCATATGTAATGTGATCATATCCTAGAAATTAACATATCTATGTACAAAATGTAAGATAAAGATGTTAGCAATACATATGTAAAGATTACATAGCTCAATAGTATAACAGTCATTGAATGATAACACCTAAAAATAATGTAACTCATAGAAAATATTCCCCCACTTTAGCAATGTTACTGGGTAGAGGCAAGTTCAACATCTTAATCCTCATAAGATTTGTATGTCATGCATAAGACTAATGAATACCAACATGCATGTCTGATAGAAAAAGAGTATGCTATACACTAGTCATGAGATAAATAACATATAACAATGATGTAAAATAGATGTCTAATCATGCTTAGATCCTGATTTTGGATTTTTTAAAAATACTTTTAATGTCTTTGTACATCTACACATTTGATTTTTTCATACCTTTTTGAATTTTGAAACAAGAAACATACCCACTAAAAGATAAAACCATGGGTTCAAAAGTAGAAAAAAGGAAAGGGATCTAAATAATGTACAACATGTGTCAATGTGAAGTATGCACAATAAATGATGCCATGGCTTTGTGTGAGAAAGATACCCCCATTGTATATGTGATTATAGCCTTGAAAATCATGTGAGAGACAAAATATGTATGTAGAGGACTACTTTTACATCCTCATTTCATCAAATGTACACTTATAAAAGTATGTATGAATAATATAGCACATGAAATGAAACATTTTGCCTATATAATTACTATTTTACATATTGAAACTATGTGAAATATTTGAAAATTATCTATATTTACACTGTGTGTTTAGTTTTTTATTTCTTTGTGAAAATATGCACATGACATGATCTACCAACTGAGGATAGTAATGACACTCAGTTCTATCCCTTATTGGTTGATACTATCCTTGTTAGAAAATATAATTTTATAAGTGCAAATTGTAAAAACAAAGAGGTAAATGGTTGAGTATATCACTCTTTTGGATTGTTCAGATCTGAAAAGGAGAAAAATAAGAGCCAAGAGGCCAAAAAATCCACAAGAGCTAAGGGCTTAGAGAATTGATCAAATCAATAACATGTGCAATTAATAGAATAATAATATGATGAAGCAAACTTTAAGCTATGTATGATAAATAATGCCACTGAAATCAAAATATCTCATGAAGGGGATGCCTCTATGTAGGTCTTGTATCATTTGGAGTATCATACAAATGTTCTACATGATCATCAATATAGTCATCATCTTGGCAGATAACTAACTTCTTAGGTTATTCCTAAAATTGTGATATGCCACTCCGATCATATTTCTCATTTTTTTAATGTAAAAACAACTACACCATATTTTGGTATTAGACCTTCCATTTTTTTACTTTGCCATATGTATTGAATTATTTGAAGAGATATGTTCCCTTTTTAATTCTTAATCTAATTATTTGTCCTCTCTTGAAATTGTAAACATTTCACTTTCATGCTCAAATGTGACATAGTCATAATATTTACCAAGTATGGCACACATTTATCTTATCCATGATATTCCAAATTTAACATTATATTGGGCCAAATTAGGGCATGTGTTAAATACCATTGGACATGTTTTTAGAACACATGTGAGAGGTAACTCTATGGATCCAATAAATGATTGAGATGGACTAATCTTATTAAAATGTTTTTCTATCATATCTAAGAAGTTTTGTAACAATAATGTATATAATTGTTATTTATTTCTAGGTGTCTTTTGTCCCTTTAAATAACTTTTATTTTATTTAATAAGTTGTTTATCCATTCTCGTAGGAATATGAAAGGTCTTATTGGGAATGTGAAGTACCATTTTGGATTTATAATGTTATTATTTCTCCTCTTTTCATTTGACTCATGAAATCTAAATTTCATTATCATTCCAAAATATTATCCGGCCTGTCATTGGTATCAGAGCCTATATTTTTTTCATTCTTCTTTCCTCTCTTAAAGTTGTACAACCTGTAAAAATTTATTTCAATTCAATTAATTGTTAGTGGCTGATTATAAATGTGATCTTGATTATAGGTGGCATCTCAATGGTATAATGATATATTTTTAGCTAACTTATTGCTATTATAGGCCTATATAAGGCATTTTTCTACTGGTGTGATATTTTAAGCTACTGCATGGATCCCTACACATTGTGTATCTCAATTTTGATGGCATTTTCCTTGTGGATTGTAAAAAATTCAAAAACTTATAGTGTAAGGAGTATTTAGATATTCAGGTGTAACTTCTATCAAAGTTATGACTCTGTTTGCTTTATATTACTAAATTATAGAAAGTGTTGGCTCTAAGAAATATGTTTTATTTGAGTTTGGTGTTATTATTATGATTTGACTGTGTAAGGCTTGGATCTAGATTTGAAAGCTGCATTTTTTATTCTATTTGTACATGCTATGTGGCATCAAGGATGTTGTCTTGATTGTTGATGTATATTCTTAGACTTACATAGTAAGGAGTTGCATTTGATATATTTTCCACCTAACACTAAGTTAACATTAACATTGCCTCTTCATTCAATAAAATTAGAAAGTTAGCATTTCTTATTTCATTCCAATATTGGAATCTTGTCCATATACTACAATATTATACGATAAAGGTACTTTATTTTAAGTTTTTTAATTTAAAAAACATAATTTCATTTCTTTTAAATGCTATTTTTAAAATGTTGAAAGTTTTTTTAGATTAAGGCATTTAATTTCCTTGAGCAATTTATTCTCTACAAATTTGTCAAATTTTACAAATTCAAGGATAAATAAGGAGAGATAATCTTTTACCCATTCGATACTATTGATAGGTACAAATCTAGAAATCAAGAAAAAATAAGTATATTGGTGTACAAGGTTTTATTTTTAAGGTAGTGATAATGATAGGGTTAATCCTTTTAATGTGACACTTGAGTACCATATACCATTCTACTCTCACGTACTTTAAGGCCTCTTCAATGTACTGTTGAGTCTATAGAAATGGATTGTTTCCTCCAATTGCCAATGGGTATATAGGAAGGGTGGGTATAATGAGATATTTGGTATATCCTTTTGGTGGTATATAGAAAAGGGGACCATTTTGGAGTGATTAAATAACCCATTGGGGTTAACAATAACTATGATCTCTAATTTTAAAACTCAAAACCATGGATTAAATTAAATTTACCATTGGCATAACATTGACTAGTAAAGACTACTAGTTAGAATGGTCCAGGTAAGTGGAGAACACACTCATCTTCAATGATCTATGGTTTAATATTTGTGATGGGGAGAAAAGTGAGTTGAGCCAATAAGGAATGCAAAAGATATTCAGGCAAGGAAGAATAAAAACCAGAAAGAATTGGCCTTGATGAGGGCCTCAATCGATAGAGATGTGTTTCATCATATTCAAGAGTGAAGTAATCCATTGGAATAATTTCAAAAATTGAAGGAGCTATATCATTTCCACTCAGATTTGGAATTCTTTTAGTTGCAGTTGAATTTGTTCAACCTTGAGCTGAAAGATGGTGATGTGATGAGATTGGATTCAGAGATATGTGCCATTAAGAATGATGTAGAAGTAATGGGTGTTAAACTTTATATCCATACAACTAAATTCATAAAATATCTTCTTCAAAACTATTCAACCTACTTGAAGTCTCTACAGGCAAGCAATCAATTGAAGGCTCTCACATTTTATCAACTAGTTAAAAAAAGGGCATAAAGAGAAAAGACCTTTGGAATAAAAATTGAACCCAAAAGAAGAGAAAATATGTGTTATGTTAAATAAAACTCTTCAAAAACATCCATCAAGGCCATGTATTTTGAAAATTAATGCAATAACAAGTATAATAAGTACAAAGGAAAAATGGCAAAAATGAAAATCAAGGTGGTAAAAAATAGAACGATATACAAAACCTTTATTATGAATAGTGTGATATAAAAGGAAGTCATGAGAATAATGAACGTAGAAATCCATGGGATAAAATTAAAGAATAATATAAGAAGAAAGAGGAAAAATAAAATAAAATAAAGAGTTAGACTCTACTCAATTCACCAGTGAATGTGTATTTTATAGAATAGAATATGAAGCAAATAGTGTCTCAGTCAGTTCTTTATGGTTTAATTCTTTGGTTATTGATATTAGTGCCACTCTACATATGAATTTAAAAAATTAATTCTTTGAGGGGTTCAGTGAATAAATTTGTGGTGTTGTATACCTTGCATATAGATCAAGTCTGAAACCACAAGGAAGAGGTACAATAAGACTCAAGTGCCTAGGGCTTCTAGATTTCAAACTCCAAAATGTTCTTTCACTTTCTCAATTTAAATGAAACTTTGTATCCCTAGTGATAATTAGGAAATAAGACCATTCCATTATGTTGTATAATGGTGATGTCACTATCAGAAGAAAAAGTGATAATGTAGTCATCTTGATTGGATATGAGGAAGGGAAAATAGTCAAACTCAAGGGTGAGCCATCAAATTCAAGGAATCATGCTTATTGTGGAAGAAAAAATGTATCCAAAATTGTTTTTACATGCAAGATTTGGGAACACTGACTATAACAACATTCATGTATTATAAAAGAGTGATGGTGTTGGCATGCCTACATTTCCCATAAAATTGGATGAAAAGTGTGAAGCCTGCATCTTGGATAAGCACACAAGAGAACCATTTTCAAAATCATAGTGGAAAGATGATAAAAATATGTAATTAGTTTACTCAAACTTGTGTTCTCTTGCAATCCTCTCCATTGGTGGTCATAAGTACTTCATCTTATTCATTGATCACTATAGTAAGATGACTTGAATATACTTTTTGAAGAAAAAATTAGAAGCCTTCAATAATTTCAAAAAGTTTTAAACCATGATTGAAAATGAAGCTCAAACCCACATCGAGACACGTAAAATAGACAATGGTGGTGAATACATTTCAAAAAGTTTTGAATCCTATCTTGATCAAGATGGGATTAAACACCATCTCATAGTTCCTTTCACTCTAAAATAAAATGGAGTTGTATAAAGAATGAATAAAAATTTCATGAATATGGTTCATGCTATGTTATACTACAAAGGGGTAAAATCACACTTTAGGGTTGAATAAACTAAAATAACGGTATACCTCTGTAACATATCAACATCAATAGCTCTTGAATCTAGGACTCTGTATGGATGTGGTGTGGTCATCTCCCTTCAATGTGACATATTTAGATTTTTGGATCTATTTATCACGCATTGATTCTAAAGGAGAAAAGAAATGAATTAGACTATAGGATTTGAAAATGAATCCACTTGAGATATTTTGAATCCTCCAAGGCATACATGTTATACGATGAGAAGGAGAAGAAGTTTATTGCCACAACAAAAGTTATCTTTTGTGAGTTTGTAAAGGACAAAGAGAATATTAATTGATAGTTGAGTCGACTTGACAAGTATGAAAAGTTTTATGTCTACATAGAGAGTGATTTGGATGTTCTACACAATGAGTCAGGGACACAATTTGAAATCTATTAATTTTTTATTGTCTCTTATACATGAGATTGAAACTCCCCTTGAAGGAAATAGTGAAACTTCATCAACTAATGAATAGGGGCCACTAGAACAAGGGGTATAAAGTGATGGAACTTTAGAGGATGAATTTGAATTACATTAAGAATTTAAACAAATGCCTAAGTGAGATACTTAAACATTGAAAGATGTGAAACTTGATAAAGTTGGGAAAATAGGAATAAGAAGTGCACATGCAGTCACGTGACTATCAAACAGGTCCATTAAATAAATTCAAGATAGAATTTAAAAGTGCACCTTGAATGACTCTCTAGAAGAAGAACTCAATGTTGTGTTTGATTTAGAAATAACATATTTCAAATAGGATGAGAATCTTGAATCTTGGATAAAATCAATGAAATATGAGTATAGTGCATTGGTAAAAAATGGGACATGAAAATTAGTTAATCCTCCATATGGTTGTAAACCTATTGATTGCAAGTGGTTCTACTATAATAAATACAAGGTTGATGGATCACTTAAAGTTCATAAAGAAAGGCTTATCGCAAAGGGATATACTCAAAAATAAAGAATTGACTATAATGAAACCTTTGTACTTATAGTAAAATGGACTACCATTCAGGTCATGTTGGCTCTGGTAGCTCAGAATGAATGAAAAGTTGACCAAATGGATGTCAAAATTACATTCCTAAATGGTTACCTCAAATAAACTATGTCTATGACACAACCCAAAGGTTTTTTAGTAAATAGCTAAGAACACAAGGTGTGCAAACTAGAAAAATTATTGTATGGTTTGAAACAAGCACCTCAAGCATGGTATGATAAACTAGTTGAGGACCTCATGAAAATGAAATTTAAACATTTTGAGTTTTAAGATGCAACTATTTTCATCAAAATTATTGATAAAAATATTATGTTTGTGGTGGTGTATGTTGATGATCTAATCATCACAAGGAAGATTGAATGATACACTGCAAAATTCAAATCAGAGTTGATGAATAGTTTTGAAATGATAGATTTGGTTTATCTTCATTACTAATTGGGTATTGAAGTAATTAAAAAATGAAATTAATCACTCAATAGAAGTACATTGGTAACATTCAGAACAAGTTTGGAATGGATGATTGTAAGGATTTTAGCATGCCCATGGAACATAATCTCAAATTGACATCTAAAGATTCAATAGATTTGGTTGATGCTACTAAATATAGACAACTCATTAGAAGTCTTATTTATGTGACCAAAACTCAACCATATATATCATTTACATTTGGTGTCCTCTCAAGATCTATATAATAACATAAGGATAGTAATTGGGTAGCCAAAAAGAGGGTCCTCAAATATCTCAAAGGAACACAAAATTTTGGGCTCAAATACTCCAGGGTAGGAGACTTCAAACTAGTTGGGTATTCAGAGTCTCCTTATGTTGGTGATCATGAATATGGAAAATCCACCTCAAGTTTTTTGATGAATTTGGGAACAAGAGTTGTCACTTATAAATATAGGAAGCAATTAGTGCTGATAATTTCTTTAGCAGAAATAGAAAATATGGCCGCTTCAGAGGCAACTAGAGAGATATTGTGGCTTAAAAGGATTATTTTATATTTTTAGGAGCAACAGGTTTCATCAACACCTCTCATGATTGACAACACTTATGTAAACTAGATGGTAAATAATCCAATCTTTCATGATCAAACCAAGCATATCAATATGAAATTTTAGCTAATTAAACTCTATTTGAAATATGGTAGTGTCAAGCTGCAACATGGCCCTATAACAGAGTAACTACCAAACATCTTGACAAAAGTGTTTAGACAAGACAAATTTGAAAAGCACATAGGAATGCTTGGTCTAAAAAGACCCCTACAGATTAAGGAGGAATGTAACAATATTTTATATAATTGTTATTCATTCCTAGGTGCATTTTGTCTCTTTGGATAGCTTTTATCTTTTTCAATAAGTTGTTTATCCATTCTTATAGGATTAGGAAAGGTATTCTTGGGAATGTGAAGCAAACAACCATTTTGGATTTATAATGTAATGTTTTCTTCTCTTTTAAATTGACTCATGAAATCTAAATTTTATTTTCATTCCGAATATATTATCTGGCATGTCAAATTTTAGGAGTGTCATGCTACAAATATTCATTTCAATAGAGTTATTGATCACAATATTGGTACATTTCTTGCCATCTATGATGGTGTTAAGAATCAAAGGCTCTAAAAATTATGAACAATTTTTGGTTAATTCCTTTGAAAAAACACTTTTAAAATTAGCTTTTTTAGGCATCTCTTGATTTTGAACCTCTTTTTTTAAGAACCTTTTCTTAAAGATACTTTCTTGGTTAGCTTGAGATTGGCCTAGAAACTTATCTTTTAGTAATTTATCTTTGATTTTTATTTTCACACTCACTCCTTCCCAATTTAAATAACTTTAATAACTTGTCTTTTAATATAATGATGTATTCGCATGTGTGAATTTAGGTTTTAGAATTAAATAATGATCGGGGCAAAGGAGATACCTAGTTTTCTTATATCTTACGTTAATATTTTAAATAACTTTTTAAAAATATTTGTTGTTTTGATTTTTATTTTCACACTCACTCCTTCCCAATTTAATGTTTTAGTAACTTGTCTTGTTATAATTGCTCCCTTTGTAACCTTTACTTTTCAAACTGTTCTTTTTGTAATTATTCTTTTTTTAATCTTGATTCAATGTAGTTATAATTTTACTACTATACTACAAACTTAAGGGTCTAAATAATAACGATGTAAATAGTGTCCACCTAGTTTTCTAATTATCATAGATCAACAAAAATCAATCGAGGCAAAGGATATACCTAGTTTTCTTATATCCTACATTAATATTTTAAATAATTTTTTAAAAATATTTGTTGTTTTGATTTTTATTTTCACACTCACTCCTTCCCAATTTAATATTTTAGTAACTTGTCTTTCTATAATTGCTCCCTTTGTAACCTTTACTTTTCAAATTGTTCTTTTTGTAACTATTCTTTTTTTAATCTTGACTTTTAATCTTAATCTTTATGTAATATTTCTTACTCTATCTTGTATTTTGAATCTTTTCTTGCTTTAGTTTTTCCATTTATAACATTTCTTGTTCTGAATTTTTCATTTGTTATACTTACACTTGTTCTTTAGGAGATGCAATCATAGTGTGAGTGGATTGTTTGATTGATGTATCTATTATAGGATCACCCTTGCTGATGCTATTTTGTATTTTTCCTTTAAATCCCAAAAACTATTTGTATGATGCCTGTGCATTCTATGATATGCACAATATAATTTTAATTTCTTCAGAGGATGCATGGAAGGTAATGTGATCAACTTATTTCAAAGCATTTCTCTTAGAATCTTGTTTGAACTCTAAACATATCTCTAATTGTAGATAGATGTTGCTTTTGAACCCATGATTGAAATGATATATTTTGAGGCATTAGATAGCTAGATGGAGATGGAGATATATGATTAACACTAGCATCTTTTGGATTCTTTGGGTTTGCAATCTTGTGTTCCAATGATGTGATCTTTGAATTGTACTTTTGATTTTGTTTTTGTAAATCCTTTATGAATGCTCTCATAGTAACTATTTTATCTTTAAGGGTTTCACAATAACAAACCTCAGGTACTTTTGATTGAATATGCATATAAACTCCATTAAAATGAGATGTGGAAGCTAAAGGGCATTGAGAAAGGACATGTTGGTTGTTTTCATTTAAAACTATAAGGTGGGTCACTATACCTCCTGGGATAATGACAATATGGACCTAGTTAGATGGAAATAAGCTATCAAAAAAATTGAGGAGGGATGGTATAAGAAATCAAATGAGTCAGACATGCCCTTTGTTGTCTAATAGTAATTGGCAAAAGCTTTGACTGAATGTTGGAATAATAAAAATTGAGTAATGCTTGAGGTTGCAGAATGGGCCAATAGCACCTTGAATATATGGTTACTTTTTTCCCATACTTGAATTTATCAAAAATTGCATTAATTGGACTTGTGTCTTAGCATGTGATGTGGGTTGTTTTTGAAAAACTTGAAATGAGAAATGTTTCTCTAATATAGTCATTAAAATATATGCAGAATAAATAACTAACCACTTCAAGGGATGAGTTAGTTTTTTTTGAAGTCCAAGAGAGGTTATTGATTAAAATCAATAGATTAAAAAAACCATAAATTAATTTGAAAATAGGTACACCATCCGTCCCCTAAGCCAAATTTATTAAAAATATTAAGTTGTAAACTTCATAAAATCAATATAATATGTAGCGAATAAAAAATATTATTTTTATCTACTTAATGCAAGTAAAAAAAATCTCAAAATGTTTGAAAAATAAAGTTGTTATGGATTAGATATGAGTCGAATAAGTGGGAGGATAAGTCACAAACCTAAGAAATAAAACCCTAATAGTAAAATAAGTGTGAAACCCTAGGTAAAAAATTAAAACTTTTGATTTACACAAAGAAAATGGGGAAATTAAAGATTAGATCTGAAACCTTGAGATAAAATCATGAAATCTTATAAATAAGGTTGGAAACCCTAAGATAAACCTAGGGTTTGGAGATGCTCATACAATTCATAGGTTCACCAATTTTTTTTAAAATTTTGAATTAATAAGTGAATTAACCCTAATTTAAATAAATTGAATGGAATATAACAGAATGATGTCAATTAGCTTAAGACAATTAGAATTAAGATAAAATACTGAATTCAACAAAGTGAAATTGAATGAAAACAAATAAACTACAATTAAAATGAAAAACTTAGTTATTTATGTCATGGATTTGACTATGTAAATCTAAAATAAGGTTGGCACTGAGTGACATAGACTAATTTTTCAAGTTATTAGAAGTTTTGATGGAAACTGGTAAAGGGTCACGATCATCCAACTAGGTTAGGATCGACTGCCACTTTTGACCTGAACTCATTTATCTTGACATATAATAAAAATGAGAAAACTCAAGTTACGATCACTTGTAATATCTTGAAATAGGTTTATATGCAGATATTTAACCTTTGAATGTGTATGAAAGACATAAAAATAGATTCTCCAAGGTTAAAATCATAATAGGGTTTTGTGATGATTGAAAACCTGAAAATAGAAAAAGGGGAAGTGTAATATGTTGAGCTAGCCTCAATCACCCATGTGATGACTAATTATTATCTGCGTATATAATAATCTAACGAGGGAAATTAATCTCATGAAGTTATCCCAGTTAGAGTGCTTTGTGCAATAGATCTATTTTGACTATATGAATGCATCTAGAAATGGTTTGAATGTTTGATCATGTGATGTAGAAAAATTAGGACAACCTTTTGGAGGCCATAAATTTTGACCCGTAACTCTGTTTGAGCTCTTCCATGTGCCAAAACAACCGTATCAAAAATTTAGATTTTGCCATAAGGTGTTCTATCCTATTAAATTTTATTTGAATAATTTTGGAGGCCAAACGTGATTATATGAGGGTCTGAAATTAATGTTTAATGTTTTTTTAAAGAAATTTCTATTTTAAAATTTGCATATTTTTAGAACCGGATATTAAATTTAGTTGAATTTCATCCCATAGGCTAATTTTAGTACTTGATTATTTAGAAAATATCTAGAGCCACATGCACTTGTATTCAAAACTTACTATAAATAACAATTGCTAAAAATAGACATTTTTTTTAGATTTTAGTTTTTTTTGAATTTTGCATGTAGACTCTAATTTCTGAGTTTAGGCTTATTTAATTATGGTTTGGGTTTTTAATTATTTCAATTCATTTAATGCGAATCAATTATGAGTTATTATTTCAGATCTTAGCCTATTGGTAATTTTATTGTCTTGATAGTTTTCGAGTTCATTATCATGATTTGATTTAGCTTTGATAAAAAATATTTTGACTTAGCTGAGGATTGCTTCAAATGTTTAGAATTAGAATTGGGAATAATAAGTAAAATTTTCTCAATGTTCAATAGCATACATATGCCTATGTATTAAAATTTCAAAGTGGTATAATATGTGACTTGAATGTGACTTTATAGCAATACAAAAGGAGAAAAAAACATGCTACATGTCCTAAAGATATAGACCAAGCTATAAGGAAGGGTTCAAATTTTAAAATTAAACATTAGAGTAACTAAGGTCAGGATCAATCCATAAGGATCAGGATCAATTACCATAATTTTGATCCAACTGGTCGATCATGTCTTACAATAAAAACATGTGAATTCTGGGATCTAGAATGTTTAGAAAGATTCTTAGAGGTGATTTTAGCACTTAAAACATTTATGTAGGTGTGAAATAATAATTTAGAAAATAAATAACTCAATATAAGTGCTTCAAATAGGGTGAGGTGGAAAAATAGGTATTGATTAATGTACAAGTTAATTAAAGTGAAATAGGACCAAAACTGACATAATCAAGTATTAATGACTACATTAGCACAACCAATTAGATGCTTAAACCAGTTAAGTTATCCAAATAATATTATAATCATTATTTATATATACATCAAATCATTTTTCTAAACATGATAATTATAAGCAAGTCAATTTCATCTAATGTTATTCAATATAAGCATATCAATTCTATTTTATGTTAGTCAAAATAAGCAAGCTGATCCTATTTGAAGTTAGCCAAAATAAGCAAGTCAATTCTATTTGACATTAGTCAATATAATCAAGTCAATTTATTTGATATTTAAAAATAAGCAAGTCAATTATATCTGATGTTCAATTGAACATGCTAATGAAAACTAGTAGTTTGATAACATAAAAATATTATTAATTAACCATTTTCATACAATATTTAGAGTTTATATGATGTATTTTTCAGAATGTAAGCATAGGGTACATTGTTAGTGTCTCCTCTCCCTTACCTTGCAAAAAAGGAAAAAATGAATTAGTTTCAATTTTTTAATATTAAATTATTAAAAGATGAATCATAATATTAAAATGCCAATTTTTTTTTTCAAAATTATATCAATAAATTTATTAAAGGTTTTCTCAATGTATAGTATCTTTCCATAGTCTATAGGTTATAAGATTCCACAAGTGACTTAGGTTCATTTTTTATACATATTATGGGTTGGTGGGGCCCTCACCGGTACAAAGATAAGATAATGAGAAAACCAAAAAAAAAAAAAGACAAGGAAAGTAGACTCTGTAAATCCTTTCCCGCACTGGGAGCAAAACCTACAGCTTAGAGAAAGCCAATAAAAACCATGGAAAAAACTCTGGATCCAACAACAGCACAAAAAGATTCATTAAGAAACCAAAAATGGACCAAATGCCCAACCAAAAAGTTACTGGGACACAAAGAGCAGAAGGAAATAAAAAAACACAAAATAGGACAACATGTCCATAATGGCCAAAATAATATCAACAAAAACATCTAACATATAAAAAGAACCCCATTCTACAGCTCGAAAATCATGCATTACAAATAAAAAGAACATCCCAATTAGATATTAGATCAAGGAAACACCATCTACCTATGGAAGAGAAAAAATAATATCAATAATAACATCTAACACCAAACAATTAATCAATCCAAAAATCCTTGAAAAGACCCTGAATAATAAATCTTCTCTAAAAGTCAATACAAGCCCAGTTAGTCTTTACTAGGGGAACCCTATCCCTGACCAATAGATATCTATAGTAATCATAACAAGGGTACGAGAAAGCTTCCACTTAACCCTAAAGGGTCCATGATGAAGGAGGGAACTACTACTTCCTAATGGATACTATAAAAACATTACCACACCAAATGAAGTGCCAAATACAATTAGATGAAAAGAGGCAACAATATCATCGAAGAGGCAAGACAAGTTAGAATAGTCCAAGGGACCACAAACAAATTTTTTTGATAATAATTCAACATGACACAAGGAGCCATGATATTAAAAACAATGATGCCACCACCTCCATCCACATAGCAATGAACAAGACAAGACAACCCTTACCCCAAAAACCTCCCCCCATTTCATAAAAAAGAGACTGAAAGTGTAGTTTAAACCCAACACATAAAGTAAGGTCCTCATGAACCACATGTACCGGCACCAAACACTAAAAAGGATTAATAACCACCATTCCACATGGAGGGAAGATACCCTAGATAGAGAAAACGTAAGAAGGCAAAAACAAAGTAGCATGCATAAGATCCTTACAAAAACCAAAACCACACACCCCTAGATCTTTAACAGCCAAAGAAGAAATAGGGTTAGAAAGTAGCATAGACAGATCAATAACAATATAGTGCATAGGATCCTTAAAAAATACAAAACCACACAACCTTAGATCTTGAATGGGAAAAGAGGAAATAGGATTGGAAAGAAAGTGTAGATGTCTTAGAGACCAAAATATGGGGTTTCATCACAAGCAGAACCTCTATCTAGTCCACATTACCACGACTCTCATTCCTGCTATCCGTCCTCATCCTTTCCCTTCTCCTCACATCATGCTTATTTATTTTTTTCACTTGATTCCCTTATATCTCCATCTTTAGCAACAAATTCACCAGTTGTTGATCCACCGCCATAATTACTCTTCTTATTACTAAGGTGGATTTCATGAATGACTTAGGTTTACTCCATTATCCATATATAAATTTTTAGGATGTGTTTACCCATCTTTACCACTTCCCTCAAGTTTCATTTGAATTATTAAAAATATTTTATAACCATCCCAATTCTCTCAATGTAAATGTGATTTTAGTATTCTCATAATGCCTTGCAAGCATTGATTTCATGATTTTATTAGTGAATGATGTTGTAATTGTGTTCTTTTATCCTAGTAAGGTCAATATGTTAGTTTTTCATACACAAGGTCTCCCACATGATTGATTAATTATATTAGGTTTCAAATGATCCTTCAAGGTTGTAATACACCATCTTAACTTGTTAAGTAAAATCAAAGAGGTCTTGATATTACAACACCTCAATATTATAAAAATCTTGTTGGTGACACTGCACTAATTAAGGGAAGGGGAACAATAGTTGGGTGGGATATAATAATGATTCCCTAATTAAAATTAAAAATTTATTATTTAATTATGCACAAATGTTCCAATACTTTTGGTCAAAGTACCTTATACATCCAAATAAGGGTTTTATTTTTGTTTGGATAAACAACATAAAAATTATGAGCTTATATTAAAGTCTTTAGTACATATTATAAATAATTAAACACAAAATTTAAAAAAAAATGTATATCATATTAAAAATAATGTACATTTTATTCAAAATTTAATACACTTTGTAAAACATTACATCCTTTTCATAATTTTTTGGTACAAACACTATGAAAACACCAACTTTATTAATGAAATGAGAGGTACAAAGTTAGAATTGTACATCTTGATTATAAATTAAGAAGACAAAATCTCCAATATCCCATGCATTTACACTTTTATTATATCCTTTCATATTCTAAATTCAAATATTTAGCTTAACAATTTGCTCCACAATATGCATCATTAACAACCAATCTCCTTCATTTATTATGTCCACTTGCAAGATTGAAGATTTAGATAATTTGTAAGCCTCTCCATTTCCATGCACATTCAATATTCAAATTATAAATTTTAAAATTGGTTTTGAGATATAATATCTCTATAAATGAAAAATTATAGACCTAGTGTTTCATCCATGTAACATGTCAAAGCTACAGTCTCTATTAAACAATGCATTATGCATAAAATATCGTTAGGTTCTATATGTTTTCCATTCATGTTATTGTTTTTTTATATATGCAATGCATTTCTATTTCCTTGCCTCCAACTTTACATGGATTTTTCAAGTACCCACTAAATGTTCCCACATAGAAATACTTTTATGGATGGAAAGAAATTTAAACTTGGGATGGAATACTAAATATTTACTAGTATACACACAAATACTTCTTTGGATGTAAAGGTATTTGAGCTTGGGATGAAATACATGACAATATTGGTATACACATAAATTCTTTTTTTATTACTAAATTGATTATTTACTTATGCATTTTGTTACTTCATACATATTTAAACACATTTTAGAATTCAACATGCATGTTGGAAGATGCTTGTGTGAATGAAAATCTCAAGGTTTTCATTCATATGCCAGTTAATGTTAAGTCTTTATCAAATTTTATATGCAATGAAAGACCATGCTCAAAAAATCTTGTAGGGATATGTTTCCATTAATGTTTCTAGTAAATTCCACCATGCATGCCATCAACCACCTATTTGACATGGATTTTCAAAACTCTTCTCCCAAAACAATCATGGAACCCTTATGCCTCTTCCACCATCTACAACATTTCCTAGAGTTTCTAGCATTGATATTTCATATGGACTAAGCATTGTTTCAAGGTGTGTGCTTTGTGCATGCAACTGAACCCACAATAATCTTCAATTTTTTTAGTGTCCTTGTAATACATGAGTTTCACTATTATTTTAATGGTTATTTGGCGTGACTTTACATCTAAGTCAAATTTTACAGATATATTCATGGTGTGGCCTCAATTTTTTCTTTCACACATTTGCATATTTTATATGACTCAACATTACATGGTATTTGGATGGAGGCCCTCAAGGTTTTCATTCACATACCAATAACTTAGGATGGAAGAATCAACATTTACTAGTATGTGGATGGAAGATATGAAGGTTTTCATTCACATACCATTAAATTTTATAGTCTTTGTATCAAATTTAAGGTTTTTAGTTAGATACCAGTAAATGTTATTATTTTTGTATAAAAATTATGCATTTCATTTACATTCTAGTAAGTTATTGTCATGGTAATCTTGTTTAAGGTGTCATGTTAAAATGTTAGTCACTCATAGTAAATGTGAGATGAACGATGATGGAACCCAATATAATTTTATGCAAAATGAATGGTTTAATAGAGATTTTAGCTTTGACATGTTAAATGGTTGAAACATTACCTGCCTTGACCAACTTGAAAACTAAACATATGTTAGTGAATCTATGTTGTGTAATTTATATGCCTACTTGAAACATGTACATGATATAATGATTTCAAAATTAAGGCAAAGTTTTTTACTCCCTCATTCAACCAATCTGGGGTGTTTACCTGAGAATCCAAACTTAAACCACATGGTTTCCCTCCTTCAGCTAATATGCTAGAAGACACGTGTGTGCATGACTGAATAATCACTAGTATGCAGATGGAAGCCTAAAGGTTTTCATTCACTACAAAAAGCATTGAAATTCACCATATAATAGTGGATATCCTTTTCAAACTCCTCTACTATAGGGTGAATTTCATTGCTCCTTGTAGTCAACAAGTATATGTTGTCACCAGTAAATTTGAGAAGGCCAGAAAAGAATTGGAGAGCTGATTGCGATTAAGCAATAAATTTAACCCTCTACCCGGACAATGTCACATATTAGTAGACATGATAAACATTATATCCCCAATTTTTAACATGGAAACAACTTCCATTAAGGACACAACTCTTAAAGGACCAATTACAACTCCAGTTTCATTGAATATAACTAATGAAGGGCATAACTTTAGTTTTGCACCTTGGATGGTTAAAGTTTGTTTTACTTGTTATCCAGTATAATCAAACATATTAAGATTTTTATGAAATTTAATGAAGTTCATTAAGTAATGTAATCTAATGAAATTTATGTGTTATCTACCATTTAACATGGAAATAGATCATAAGCTTACTGAAAGTTTAAAAACCTTCATCTAAACGTGAGTTCCCATTGTTCTTCGCCACTCTTGACTTTAAAAATTTTCATTATTAACCACAAAAAATAAACATACAAAAAACATTTAAACAATACAAGGGATAAAAATACTAGAAACATAATAATTTTGTTAAGAATCATAATGTAATCAATGTAAGAGCATAAAAGTAGTACTATTTCTGCAAACATATACTGTATTAAGAAACAAAATGAAAAAAAAATGAAAAAGTGGTAAAATGTCCACAAACATAAAAAGTGTTAAGAAACACAATGTTTGTAAAAATTTCTTGAGAAACCAAACAAACATTCACCCTTCACAAAAATTAAACTACTATAAAAAATAATAATGCATGAATAAAGTGATTGACAATAGAATGGAAAAACTGTCAACAACAATGATGACAAATAATAGTTGTAATGTTGAAAATGTGAATGAACAACACAACAACATGAATTTACAACAACATAAATTCATAATAATATATCAATAGCACAACAACATGGATTCAAAAAATGATTTGCTTTCATACATATGACTCTACATTGACTATTATGTGAATGGAAATATTAATTTTGATATAAAGACAATAACATTTAATGTTATGTGAATAAAAACATTCAGTGCTTCAATCCATATACTAGTAAATGTTCAGTTTTCCATCCCAACTTCAAATCCATTTCCATTGAAGCAAGAAATAATTTTGTGCCCGTTGAATTCAAAAATGTGTTAGAATATGTATGAGTTAATCATTGCATAATTAAATATGCAGAAAAATCATTAAAAAAACAATTTTTTGTATACCAATATTATCATATGTCTTCCAACCCAAGCTAAAATCCATTTCCATCCAAGAGAACAATAAGTTCATGCCTGCTATATTAATAAATGGGTTAGAATATATATGAAATAATCATATGCATAGTTAAATAAGTAGTGAAATCATTAAAAAGACATTTAGGATTCAACATTTACTAGCATGTGAATTATAATCTTAAACTTGATACAAAAACAATCAAATTTACTTACTCAACATTTAAGATTATATAATTCACATTTAAGACTAACATGAAAATAACATTTAATATTAATGGTGAGTGGATGGAAGCCCTAAATATTGAGTCAAAATTTACTCTAGTTACCGACAAATGTTCACTAGCACATGTTTAGTTAGCAGGTTGTTCAAGGAAAGTAACATTTCATCCTTCTAACATGTTAAAGCTACAATCTCTGTTAAACAATGTAATCTACATAAAAGACCATTGGGTACCATCAACGTTCATCTCACATTTACTATGAATGAGTGACATTATAACATGCCACATTAAACCCGATATACATGATACTTTAATGTAGGGAAATACAAATGCATCACATATATAAATAACACAACAACATGAATTTACATTAAAAAACATGATGAGGTGCCTAAGTGTACAAATTTTTAAGCAAATGTAAAAAATAATTGTTCATTTGTATATTATTATTAAAAACATTGCGACCCTATGGATACTGTTTCATCCCTCCAACATGGTTACACTACAATCTCTATGAAATGATGCATTTTACAGAAGAGGTCATTAGTTTGACGACTATGAGAGGATAATGACTTGAAAAAGAAATGCTAAATAGGTTGTAGAGTTTGTCTTTGGTGGCATTAAATGAGCATATTAATGGAAATAAAACCCGCCAAGCTTCTTTAACCATGGCACGTCTTTGCATATTAAATTAAAAAATGATAACATTTAATGGTTTGTGAATGCAAACCTTGAGATTTTCATTCACATACTAGTAAAATTCACTTAGATGTAAAGACACGAAAAAACAATTACAATGACATTAATAGGGGTTTGGGTTCCACTGTATTTTGGGGATATGAATTTTCACAAGGACACACCTTGAAACAATGCTTCACCCCTTTAAAATGTCAATGCTACAAGCTCAATGAAACACTGAAGATGGTGAAAGAGGTGTAAGGGTTCCATGATTATTTGATGAGAATAATGTCGAAAAGCCATACCAAACATGTGGTTAAAGGCGCACATGGCAACATTTGCTGACAAAACAAATGGAAATAAATCCCCCCAAGTGTCTTCAAACATGACCCTTTGTTGCATATAAAATTAAAAAAAAGATTGAACATTAATTAGTATGTGAATGAAAACCTTGAGATTTTCATTCACATACCAGTAAAAGTCACTTAGATATAAAGGCATGAAAAGATATTTACAATTACAATAATAGGAGTTTGGGTTCCATTACATTTTGGGGAGAGTGACTTGAACAAGCCACACCGAATATACTAAAGATGGTGCACATGTTGGCATTAACATGTCACTAGATGTCTTCAATTTTTTTTGTTGCATATTAATATCCAAGCATCTTCCAACATGGCCCTTTGCTGCATATTGATGTCACACATGTGTCCCAAAATGCCCAATGAATTCAAAAACCTTGAGGCCACGCCATGAACATACCAGTAAAAGTTGACTTAGATGTAAAGAAACCAAAAACTATTAAAATAATAGTGAAAAACATGTATTACATGTAAGCAAAAAAATAACTAAAGTTTGTCATGGATTCGGTTACAAGCACAAGACACACATCTTGAAACAATGCTTCATCCCTCTGAATTATCGACGCTACAAACTCTGTGAAATATTGTAGATGGCGGAAGAGGCATAAGGGTTCCATGACTATTCAGGAAGAAGAGTCTAGAAAAGCCATGCCGAATAAAGGGTTGATGGTGCACATGACAACATTTACTAGCAACAGTAATGGAAATAAAATCAGCGAAAACATGGCCCATCGTTGTATATTAGTCACCCACATTTCTTTCAACATGTCCCTTTATTTTTATTAATAACTTATTACAACTTGACAATGTGATTAAATGTACAAAATTTTAAATGAATATAAAAATATATATCCGCTTATATTTTATTATTGATCAAATTTATAAAATATCGATGGCTGCGCACACAATGCGAAACATAATCCACCTCGGTTTTGTTTATCGACTGAAAGATCGATGGCTGCTCAGTTTTTTTTGTCGGTTCAGGCAGTATTTGTGCTTTCTGTCTTGCTGTTGGCAGTTTGTACGAGAATTAATATTCACTTCACCACACCTCATCGTGCTTTCTTTCCATTTTTTTGGGTGTGTTTCTGGTCTAATTTTGTTGATCATAGAGGGATTGAATTATAGATTTTCTATAACTTGAGACACGCTTTCAACTATTGACATCTTCCTCAAATGGGGTTTAAATAATAATCATTTTATGAGCAATTACTTGGTTTATCACACCGCTAAATAATGCCATAACACTTTTAGACTCATAAACGGGACAATTCATACCTCATCAACAACATCAAATTCACATTGTGGGTACATGTGGAGTGAAATAATTTGCTCTTTTCATTTTTCTGTCATTAGAGTTGTGATATTCAATATTTTATTATTGGAATGTTTCAGGATGTATTTATTATTCAAAAAATAATAAACAAAAGGTTACATAGTAAAGCTGTCAATAGGAATGTACGATACCAACTTTCACAATTTCTTTATTGGTTGAGTAACGTTGAGCAAGTACAAGAAACAATTCTGAACAACCCTCATATTGATCGGGCAAAGTCGGGCAAAGTCGGGCAAAGTCGAGAGAAACAACAAGCCTTCAGGGCCACCATACTAGTCAAGTGAACCCCGGTAGGGCAAAGCAAGAACAAAACCTAAATACATAGTCAAATCCTAACAATCGAGCAGTGACAATACACAATCAACGCCGGATAGAACACAACCACTGATGTATCATAAAGGGCTAGAAAAACACACAAACATTCTAGAACAAGGGCACAAAACTCCCCATGCATAGATTTGACCAAGAACGCAACAAAATAAAACCATAAGCAATTGACGCCAAAGACTGAGTTTGCAATGAAAACCCCATCCCAATGAACCGCCATCACAAACTGACGAGCAGGCACCTTTAAGGGCCACACATCAGAACAAAAAATGATAGAAAATGGTCATACGATCTTCCAGAGGAGTCGTGGCTCCCTGACCTTCCCTCCCTGACACACATTGCTCCTACAATAATGCTCTTCATAGCCACATTGTAACAGAGCAGACCCTAAGGTTAAAGTTTCGATAGATGGAAAGAGGGAGCGTGCTTCCTCTGTCTCTGACTCCATAATCCAAGATATAAAAATTTCATCTAACTCAAATTTATAACAATATTAAATTTAATCAATATAATAATATCAAACTTATTTAATATAATAAATGTAATGTTCCTATTAAAATCGAAGATATCTTTAAATTAAAAAAATAAAATAAAATAATATTGAACTTATGTCAAATAACATGAAATTTCAAAATTTTGATGTTAAGCCTTGCTCTCATGTAAGGTAGAAAAAGGAAAAATAACCACCTGCTCGTCCTTTGGCACATTATGAGTGGAAAGATGATTTCAAATCTTAACAAATAACTTTAGTTCCACCTTATTTGGATGCTTCTATGGGCCCATGGTAAAGGGTTGTGAAAATGGGAGAGGTTGAATAAAGTATTGACAAATAGGTATACGCCTCAAAAGGTAAAAGTATGTTGCTTAAGCTTTGTGTTTGAACACTACCATGGTTAAAATGAAAAGTATAATTTGAATCTTTTTTAATAAGTATATTTTTCTTATAAAGAAACAATTAGGAGTTGTTTTAAAGGTGTAAGTTATATTAGAATGGATGTAATTTTTTGTTTTGGTAAAATGTTGTTTTGTAAAGTGAAGGAATGTAATTTGACAGTGATATATTAATTAAAATACATGATTGTCTTTATTTCATTTTTTGTTCTCAAAAAGTTAAGTAATAATATTCTTATATTTTTGTAGAGGTGATGGTGGAAAATGATATTGTGTGTTTCTTTATACGACATGGCTATGCACTATGTAAGGAGGAAGAGTTTCATTTCATAGTGAATTTGAACAATGGTAAATTAGTAGGAAAGGACAAGGTCATACAAAATATACTAATGGTGAAATATTTCAAGGTGAGTTGAGCAATAATAATGTTGGGAAATAACAATGTATTTCAAATGATAGTGTACCCCACAGGGCCCATATTGTACACCATACCAAGGTTCAAGGTAGCTAATAGATTTTCATGACATGCACACATTGAAAAGGGGTCCCAATTTGTAAGGTGACAACATCTTTGACTGACTATTTTTTATTTAGATGAGGATGTCATGATAACTAATTTTATTGTTGTATAAATCCACATCCAATGTGCGACTCAAATCAACATTACAATATTATCAACACGTGAACAAAACATTAAGAATATATATATATATATATATATATATATATATATATATATATATATATATATAATTAATTATTATAAATATATTATCCTTGTAGTTTATATATGATATTAAATACATATATTATTATTATACTATTATATATATATATATAAAATAATAATATATATTATTAATTATTATAAATATATTATCCTTGTAGTTTATATATGATATTAAATACATATATTACTATGTTATATTAATATAATATATTATTATGAATATAATATGGCGACAAGTTTTATATTCTTCTTAGTGGTCTGAGTGTGAACTAGGGTTCGTTGTGCATGTTTTAGGGCTTCTCGTCTTATGTTTGTTGATAGGGTCTCTGTCTTTTCTCAGCCATGGAGTCACCTAGTAAGGAGTGTTCTATGCCTTAAGGCTATGGGCCTTGCTTTACTATTGGTTTTGTCTTTGGGGAGGCCTGCTCTATTTCATTATGTCGCTGCTACTTGTTCCTCTGCTCTACTTTTTCTTTAGAGCTTCATTTGCTTCTCAATGGAGGACGATACCATTGTCGTGGCATGAAGGTCAAGTGTTGTTTTCCCCTCCTCTTCTCCGATGGTTTCACCTTCAGCATGTGACTTGGCTATGTTTATTGGACAAGGCCATTAGGGTACGGTTCTTTCCTCTTATAATGTCCTTTTTGTAGAGATGGGTGGTAAGATTTTACAAGATGAACCCGGGTTTTTGTTTGTTGTTGCTTCAGTATAGATCAGGTTGCCTTATCTACCTCTTCAATTTCGCATGCTCCTTTTCTTAAAACCATCGATGATTCTCTTGAAGATTTTATATCACTCGCTCTAAACACTGGTGACCACATGCAAATTACCTTCATTCACATGTGCATTGTCATGGATCTCTCAAAAAGCTTACTAAAAATTATTATTGTAACATACAAATCACTATTACCACTGCCCTCATGTTTTTATTGAAGGATTATGTTTTGTAACCACCCTAGTTCTCTCAATGTAAATGCGATTTTTCGCTAATAGCCTTTTCATTAGCGAATGATGTTTGAATTTTGTGTTTATTTTTATCTCCCACATCACTACTTACTTAGCTTAGGCTCCAAACGATCCTTAACCACATCTCATCTTGCTTTCTTTCTATCTGCTCATATGTTTTTGTGGGCAATTTCTTTCACCTTGATGAGTGATGCAACAACCTTCCATGGTAGTAATTACATTGAAGCAGTCAATTATAAATTTGGAGATGTCTTAACCATCTTAGGCGAAACACAACAAAATTGGAAATATATTTTTGTTCAAACACTTAACTAAAATATTTGATTTCAATTAATATTTTTTGAGACTTACTAAATTTTGAGACATTTTTTTTTGGGTTAATCAGTTATGGAGCTTAGTGCAATGAAATTTTAGCTTATAGATTTTAGGTTTAATCATGATCAATATTAATGCAACATCTTGAGGGGAAGACACTTGCAACTTCCCATGATTCTTTAAAGTATAATATTATTTTTAAATAGTTTGAACTTAGACTTAAATTAAAAAAATTGTAATCTTGTTATTTATAATTGCAATTATATTTAAGTAAAAATTGTGATCATTAATTAATTAAATTTATGTATTAAAATAAATTTTTATGCAGTCTAAATGTTGATCGTAATAGTAATGAATAACTTTTTATTTATTGTATTTTGAATTTATAAAACTCTTTTAAAAAAATCTTTTAAAGATCCATCTTAAGCATAGGTTTAAGACATTGTTTAATGATATTTGTATATATTCAAATCAAAATGATCAATGAGTAATGAATTTTTCCATATCTTCATCAACAATCATCTTCTTAATTTTCTAATGGAGTTTTAATTTTTTGTTGGTGTACAAATTATTTTATTATATATATTTTTTTCAAATTCATTTAACAATTCTTGGTATAAGATTAGTTTTGAACTTTCAAACGTTTTTATTTGCACCTATTTTTTTTCAAGCACCTTTGTTCACTCATTTTCTCTACATCCTTATCCAGTCTAATTTTAAAAGAAACACACCCTTTCTTGATGGCGACGGAAATAAACTATTTTATATAATCTTATATAAATATAAATTTAAATACTATTTAATCTATTATTTTCAAATATAATAATCATTATTAAACAAATATTTATTCAATTTTAATATTGTCATATGGATAAAAAATAATTCTTCTGACAAATATGCATTGAATTGAAATAATAATAGCCCCTGCCTCCTATATAATATTTCTTAACTAAGAAGCCAACAAAATCTTTGAAATTTTTAAGAAACATATAAAGGTAAATCATAATATTATACACCTTGCATTAGTGTAGGGAGAGAGAACCTTAAAGATAAAATTCCCACTTATTGTTGGATCATAGTCATTATTATTGTAATTCTTTTTCATTTTTTATATAAAATTAGTTAAATTTATCTTTTATTTAATAATTTTTTCAAATTAACATAATTTAATTGAAATTGAAGATATATGATAATTTTTGAATATTAAATATAAACATACAATTTTTTTTATTATAAATATCTTAATATTGATAACATTTTATAAAATCATAAATAATATAATAAAATTTGAAATCCATTTTTTAATAAATATTTTTGAGACTCTTTATAATCAACATGATTTTTTTTCAAAATGACAAATTTATTAATTACTCTAATAATCTTGCCTAACTGTAAAATATAATAATATCGAACATGTTCAATATAATAATATCAAACTTAATGTCAAGTAAGATGAAGTAACACAATTTTGTTTGTTAGCCATGTTGTCTTTTAATGTAGAAAAGGAAAAAATAACAACTGGCTCGTCCTTTTTGGCACATTATGAGTGGAAATGATAAGTTATAACATGACATCTTGTACAAAATGTGAGACCCTAAAATTAAAGGTCCCAACTAATACATCCCTTCCCCCCACTGCTGAGATTTGACGCCCATCTTGAATGTTTTTAAGGGTTTGGAATGTATTTTACGTTTTTATTTTATTATAAACCATCACCAAAGACTTTCAAGTTTTTTTGAACCCTGTCAAAAGGATGTGTGCACATGTAATGTCCCCATCATTTTTGCATATAGCCTTATAGGGCCCACTTGGAACCTTAGAAGTATCAGATGGTGGACCTCAATTTTATATTCTCTTTTTAATTAAAATTTATCTATTTGGCACTCATTAGGTTCAAATGTAGTTAATAATTTTTTAATTTTGATGTTAGTTTGCATTAAAATGTTTTTAATCTCTTATGATTGTTCACACGCATGCACCTCCACTGTTTAGTTGCATTTATCTACCTTGTTTATTTCTTGTTGCTACCTCCACTTGCATGACGTGTTTATCTAACTAATTTATTTTTTGCTGCTATTCACTTGCTTTAGACATCTAATGCATTCAATTATTTTTTCTCTCTCTTTCTACATTTTTCTAGAATCTTCCAAATGCCATTCTATACTCTGTTTTTATGTTAATCAATATTGAGAATGTTTTGTTTGGATGTATGAAGAAAAAGATAGCAGTGAAGCTCTACTTGTTTGTATGCAGAACCATGGAGAAGGTGAAAAGAAACCCCATGAAGGGGGTTTGATGGGAAAACTCCACCACTCAAATAGCTCTTCTTCTAGCTCTGTAAGTTGTTATGCATCTCAATGGTCATCCTATGTAATTCAAGTTTTATTATTGTTGCATATTAGATGACATCATCATTTACGACTAATTTTTTTTTTCTATTTTTATATAATTCCTCAAAAAAATGGTATTGGTAGTGAAACTCTTCACAAGTTTGTAATAGCCTATAAATTTGCAAACATAACTGCTACAAAAGTTGTATGGCCTAACAAAGCCCGACCATGATTAATTTCTTGTTAAAAATTACAAATCTATACTATTTTGTCATGAATATAGATTTTTTTTCCTATCAAGAATAATTATTACATTGTAAACTATCTTGCATAAAAAGTTTTTATCTTATTCCAATTTTTATTGCTATTAATTAATTTGATTTTTTAATGCAGACAAATAGACTATCACACACTTGAATCCTAGACACAAGTATTACGTTCATGGAGCATGTGTTTTTTCTGCTTAGAGTCATTGCCCTTGTGTGTAGAGGAAGAATAAATAGTAAACATCATACCTAGACAGTGGTTGCCAATGATAAGCACTTGGGTGCCATGACTAAGTGTATGGCAGAATGGTTGCACAACTTCATTATAATCTTAGGTTTATATTATTGAATTTTGTGGAGTTTTTATCATTATTCTATAATTAAATTCTGAGAAGATATCCATACCAATTATTTGTGGATTGTGTTAAAGTTAGTATAGTTAATTTTTAAATTTACTAGTTAAAATTTATGTTAACATAATTTTTTGAACATATAACCTGCAAGTAATTTTATAATGTCATCCAAAAAAATATCAATGTACTATTCATGAAATTTATGGATTTCAAAAACCAGAGACTTCAAGCACTCCCTTAGATATTCCCTTGGAGAGGACAAGTAGAAAAGATAGAGACCCTGAAATGAAGGAAACAAATATGAAATATTTGGAACTTCCTTGGATTCATAAGAGGGAAAATTTGATGAAGAGGTTAGCAAAAAAAAAAAAGAAAAGGTGATAAAAAAAGAAAGTTTTGTCATGAATGGGTAGATAAGTTTCAATGGTTAATTCATTTTGAGCATGATGATAAAATATTCATGAAGTGTGAATATTGTGTAAATTATCAAAAATTTGGACTGTGGGGTACAAGGAATGGATGCAGTACAATACAACACGATGCTCTTTCAAATCATAAGAAATCTATAGGGCATGAAGAATTAGCTAGTTCATGGTTATGTGCTAAGGAGAAATAGGTCAAGTCTATCCCACAACATGTTGCATAAATTCAAGATAACAATAAAGAAAGAGTGATCACCATAATGAAAACAACATATTTTGTTTGCCAAGAGGATTTATCACTGTCTAAATATGAAAAACTTTGCAAGTTTCTCTCATATTTAGAAACACCTAATATTACGAAGTTCTTGGAAAATGCTTCATATACAAACCATTTTGTTTCAAATGTATTTTTGCATTGCATATAAAAGTACCTTGAAAAGATGCAAGTTGATAAAATGTTAAATAGCCCTTTCTTTTCATTGATGTTGGATGAAAGCACTGATCGTAGTCTTGAACAACATCTTATTCTCTATGCTACATATATAGACTCAAAATGGATTGGACCATCAATTTCTCAATTTATGGTACTCAAGAAAATGCCCAATGGTAAATGAAAATAATATACGATAATGTGAATGAAGTAATAAATGAGTGAGGGATTTCAATGAAGAGGTTGATTTTTGTTTCTACAGATGAGGCATCAGCAATGGTAGGACATGAAAATGGTTTTGTTTCATATTTTAAAAAAAAGTGTTCCAAATTTGATCATAGTTCATTGTATAACACATCGAGAGTCATTGGCAGCAATAGATGATTCAAAGAGGGTTCTTGAGTTGATGTATGTGGAAAATGTTACAAATAAATTATATTCATTGGTGCAAAATTCTTTAAAAATAAATAATGAATTAGAATCACTACGTAAGGTCATACAAATTGATGTTCTTGATGTTTTACAAATACACGGAGTTAGATGGTTATCTACGGTAGAGGTCATTCAAATGATAGTAACACTTAAGCCAACAATTTGAACACTATGGAAGAATGAAAGGAGTAGCCCATCATGGTATAATAAGGCACACATTTATTTGGTGCAATTTTGTTTGCATATGCTTGTAGATGTTTTAGGTGAGCTCAATATATTAAATAAAATATTTCAAGAAGATAACATTGATATCACCATTCTTGGCATGTCTTTGGAGGTGACCATTAGTAACCTTACAAGATGTTTATTGAGGAGTGAAACTATCTTTCAAAATTCGTAGTTGAAACTAATAATGGATTTATTGAAATCAGGGATAAAGAAGGTGAAGTCAATGATAAACATGGTTTATCATATGTTTGTGTTCCTGATGCTGAGTTTGGTTTTAGTGATGCAAAAAAATAAAAAATGAAACCTCAAATTGATGGAACACTAGATAGTTGCAAGAAGCTTGCAAAATAATAGATTGTTTGAATAAAAGATTCCCTGACCTTCCTCTTTTCAATGTTGCCAAACTATTCATCCCCAAATTATATCAACAAGAGCATACAGGTCGAGAGAAAAGTTCAAAACATTGGCTAGATGTTCTTCTAACACATTTACAACCTACAATCAAGGAGATCAAATGGAGCTTGACATGTTGTTTGATGCTAAAGCTTGTAAAAGAGAGCTGCATTTTTTTTTTGATTCATTAAATTTGACTTGCAAGGATTTTTCTATGAATGAAGCATGGAGAGTGTTTCATAATATAAAACATTGGGATTCTCTTTACCCTAATATGATTAGATTATGCCAAGCAGTTCTTACCATCCCTACAAGCACAGTGGCATGTGAAAGAGGATTTTCAAGTCAAAATCTTATCAAAGATATTAAAAGAACAAGTCTAGGGATGGACACGTTAGATGCATTAATGAGAGTGTCACTTAATGGGTTGGATGCTTTAGAAGTGGATTGGGATTCAATTCACAAAATATGGAAAGATATGAAAAATAGAAGAGTTTTGAAACTTTGATGTTTAATTTTATATGTAAATTAATAATGTTTTTGTCCATAACTCATAAACTTTAATATTATTCAATTATATGTTTTTTTTTCAATAGTTAACTTGTACATTTGTTATTGATTAAGTAAGGTGACAAACCAGGGGCCGAACCCTATATAGTCAAAAAAGATAAGAAGGCAAACAAAAAAAAATGCCTTTAGAGAGACGATGGCACCACCAAGAACAACAGACAGAAACAAAACACAAGCCACGAGAAGACCAGAGTTAGAGAGGTCTCCCCTTACATAACTATTGATTTGATAAGATCATTGAGTTTCTCATTCTCTACGCTGTCAGCATACCCAGTATTACCCACCACTTCCAGCATAGACATGTTCAACAAAATTGTATTATGAAGCCCTTAGGCGAAGACCTTCTCCAAATTCTGAATGCAGTCCTTTAGGGCCCCAATTTCAGTTTTCCAATCAATCTCATTCTCAGTGCCCTCACCAGCTTCATTGACATACATTTTCCGCTTATTCCAATCAATCTCATTCTCAGTGCCCTCACCAGCTTCATTGACATACATTTTTCGCTTATTCCAATCAATCTCATTCTCAGTGCCCTACTCCTCAGTAACCTCAAAATCTCTAGTAGCCTGCTTCCCTCTAGTGTCCTCCAAAATTTCCTAGATTTCTAGCTCCTCAGACTCTTCCTCCTGAGTTACTTCTTTCGAAGCACTTTCTGAATAATCAATCAGTTTGGCCTTCAAGGCTGGTTTACCAGCAATTCGCCCTGACCTTCGCACTCCGGAGGGGAATCCTTCCTTATTAATTTTGGAAGGCTTGTGAGATTTGCCACCTTGGCCCCCTGTGGCCCTACCCAGATTCCTATGGGTCCCTTCCATAGTATCTTTAATATTTTCTTCCTCTTCATCAACCTTTCTCTTCTTGCCCTTCTTGCTCACAAAGGAGCGGGGGGTATCAACATGGGTCTTTTTAGGGTCATCAATACGCCTCATTCCTGACAAGTCATCTCCTTTTGAATGATCTCCGTAATCTTTAAGGGAATATGATCACCTTGTCACCACACCCTCCAACCTGAAAATTGCTACCCAAGGTTGGCACAAGCATCAGTGACCTTGTTGCCTTATTTGTAGGTATGGGAAATCTCAACTTCGAAAAACTTTTGTAAAAGAAATTGGATATCAATAATTATGTCTTTTAGCTTGATTCCCACATTTGAAGCTTTATTAACGACATCTATGACCATCTTAGAGTCTCCTTGTATATTCAAGTTCCTTATTCCTAGGGATATAACTAACTTTAATCCCCATAGTAAAGCCATTGCTTTAGCATAGTTGTTGCTCTAGGATCCAATTCCACCAGCATAGACAACAGACATCCATCCTTTATCATTCCTTATAATTCCTCCTCTACTAGCTTTACCATCCAACTTGAATGCCCCATCAAAGTTGAGTTTCATCCAGTTAGGTTTAGGGGGGATCCATTTAGTATTAAGTCTCTATAGTATTTTGGAGTTATTATACCTAGGGATCTAGTTTAAAGCCTTCCTTTTGGCTGTACTTTGGCTTTTAATTTGAGATAGGGGTTTCTCCAAAACATAAATATGAGCTATTATATCACTTTCCATAATGGTCTTAGCAAAGGAGTTAAACACCTGAGAAGCATTTCTAGCAGTGTCCCTAAACATTTTGTGATTGCGTTGTTTCCATAAAGTCCAACTCAAACATGGCAGAGCTTGCTTCCATAATTCCATAAGCCAGGGATGTGTGAAGGTTAGGTTTCAGCTGAGAATTACTTCTTTAAGGTCAGAATTGCAGACCCATAAGGTTAGAATTGCAGACCCATTCAATACCAAAGTTGTTAAGTATTGTGCCCCATAATTCCCAGGCAAACTCATAGTGGATAAAGAGGTGTGAAACTGATTCCTATTTTGAACCACACAAGAAACATCTGTTAACCAAAGTAAACCCTCTCTTTTAAAGGTTATCTTGAGTAAGGATTTTGTTATGAGCAGAAACCCACCAAAACATGTTAATTTTTGGAATAAGTTTATGATTCCAAACCTTTTTCCATACATCTTTATTCTGAGCTTTAGGAATGAGAAGATGGTAAGCAGATTTGACAAAGAATGATCCATTCTTATCTGGCCACCAGTATTGTTCATCCTCTTAGGGAAAGAGAGGGATTTTGGTCTCCTGAACGCACTGCTAGATCTCCTAAACTCTTGAGAAAAGCTCAGGCTGGTGCACATAGTAATCCAGAAGATTTTTCCAGCTCCTCATCCCATTGTTATTTTCTATATAATCACTAACCCTATCTCCAAAAAAATTTGGTAGTCAAGTCAGCAATCTCTCCATAGTTTCCTTGTGTGATGAGAGCCTTGTTCTTTAACCAGATATCATCCCAAAATTTAATATGCTGGCCATTTCCAAGTTTCCATCTAATTCCCTATTTGAGAAGGCTCCTAGTTTTTAGCATTTTATTCCATATCACATATCCCTGGGTTAATCCCATTTGTTGAAGAAAGTTGGAATCATCAATGCTATGCATATATTTGGCATACATTATTTCCCCCTAATCATTGTTTTTATGGATCAGGTTCCAACTAACTTTTGAGAGAAGGGCTTTGTTCATGTTCCCGATGGACTTAATATTAATTCCACCATGAGATTTTGGAAGACACACTTTTTCCCATCTGACTAAAGACATTCTCTATTTGTCTTCCACTCCCATCCATAAAAATTTCCTTTGGATATGTTCCAGTTTTTTAGCAAAATACGTAAGAATTTTAAAAAGAGACAGTAAGTATGTAGGAATACCTTGCAGTGAAGCCTGAAGAAGTTGCAATTTACTAGCACTGCTGAGTAGTTTCCCCTTCCAACCAAGAAGTTTTCTCTGCGTTGTTTCTAGAATTCTATTCCAAAATCTAGGAGATACCTCTTTGACAGAGAGTGGGAGACCCAGGTAGGTAGCTGGTAGGCCAGCTTCAGCACATTCTAATATATCAATGATTTTATGTCTAAGTTCATTAGGAGTGTTGAAGAAATACACATTTCTTTTCTAGAAATTTATCCTTTGTCTCGACTCTTTGGCATAATTATTTAAGATGTTCTTCCATCTTCTAGCTTTAATCACTGATGAGATGCCAAAGAAGATGGTATCATCCACAAACTGAGGTAGGTTTAATGCCCACTAGCTTTTTTGAGGCTATATTTGCTTGTATGTATCTTCCCAGTGCCTTAGCCATAATGATGAATAAGTACAGGGAGAGAGGGTCTCCCTGATGAATTCCTCTTAAGGATGAGAAAAACCCTTTAGGAACACCATTAACCATCACTGAGAATTTTGCAGAAGAGACCGCGTTCCATAACAAGTGAGACATTTTATCATCAAACCCAAATTTTTTGATCACTTGGAATAGAAAAGTCCACAAGACTCTGTCATAAGCTTTAGAAATATCAAGCTTGAGAGCCATCCCAGGGGTTTTTCTCTTATCCATGGAGTGAATAGTCTCATGTGTGGTGATCACAGCATCAAGAATCAGCCTGCCCGAGATGAAACATTTTTGAGCAGGAGAAATAATTTTTTCTAGCAAAGGTTAAATCCTCATGACTAGCATTTTAGTACATAACTTATACACAGTGTTGCATAGACTAATGGGCCTGAAATTAGTGAGGTGTGAAGGTTGTATTTTTTAGGAACAAGTAATATGAAGGTATTATTAGCTTGTTTCAAAAGTTTACCTGATCTGAAACAATCACACACAGTAGTCGTGAGTCCACTCCTACTATCTCCCAATATTCTTGAAATAATATAGGAGGAAATCCATCAGGACTCAGGGCTTTAAAAGGACCCATGGAGAATAAAACAACATGGACTTCTTCTTCGGATATAGGCTTTAACATCTCCAGATTATCTTCTTCCATTATCAAACAGGGGATTTTATCAATAAATTGATTCATAGGTCTATCGATTCTATCATTATTATTTTGTTCCGTAAGTATATTATAAAATAAATCCCTGGCTTGTTCCCCTATTTCATTATCCTCGGTAATAGTGTTGCCATTATCTAGGACAAGCTTAGTTATTGAGTTGGCTTTCCTATGTTTCATAGCTGAGAGATGAAAAAAGGCGGTGTTCCTATCCCCCTCTTTAAGCCACTGAACACAAGATTTTTGTTTCTAGAAAACCTCTTCTCTTTCCATAAGATTCTTATATTTTGAAAACTTGTACATTTTTTAATAAAAATAATTAAAAAAATATTTTAACAATTTATTGATTAAACATATTTTTGTCTTTTTTGCCAAGGCAATGATTGCTTTTATTTTTATTTTCTTTATTTATAAATAAATCTTAAACATGGTTATTATTCATAACTTGTAGCTCATATTAAGTGATAAATTGACATCTTTTTCAACTCTACTTTTTATTTCATTGAAAGCATTCACATATTTATTTAGATAAAGAAACATAAATGTAGTACCTACATGCATGTGGGTGAGGTAGGAGCATGAAAAACATGCAATTTATCTGTTCTGTTTGCACTAGTTTGCTCCTCTTTAAAGGTCAAAGGAAATATTTTTCTTTGTAAAATTTTAGTGATACATGTCCACAAATGTTTGAGGTCGAGGCCATTGGCTACATTGACACATGAAAGCAGCTTGCCTTATAGAAAAAATGTTGCTTTTTGAATATTCAACCAAGTCAACAAACATCTAATTGACACAAATTACTTTCAAATGATGGTGAGACTCCTGAAAGCTTTCATTACTACTACATATCAACATTACTGGAAACATCATACATACTTAACTATGCAAACTATCAGGTATGCTACTTTACCATAAATTTATATCTTAATGTATCTATATCAGAATAATTTTTGCTCAAAAATCTTAAATTATGTGAGTTTATATTTAAGGTATTTTTTAGATATTGGTAAAATGTAGTCCTAATAAAATGTAGTCAGAAATCGCTCAAAAATCTAGTGTTTATATTAATAAAATGCAGTCTTGTATTTATATTTTCTATTTTGTAATGCATAAACAATTTATAATATAATAAGGTAAGTAATAGGTGTTTTACACCCTGAATAACATACATGTATTTGGTGTTATGGGATCATCTATTTTCAGATATACATATGAGAGAGAGAAATAGAATAACAACATAACATACATTTATTTGGGAAATAGTGTGAAATACAGGGTGATATGGGGAAATCAAAGTTGAAAATTAAACTTAAAATTATTAATTACCATGAAAATCTAACTTAACTCAAAACTGTAATAATATTTTAATCAGAATGTTTTCTTGCAAACATTGTAAATTAAACTTAGAAACCACCGAAACACTCTAATTCATCCTCACACATTATGTGCAATTTTTGATTCACGTCAATATGTACCTAATTGGGGCATTACCCTGTATACAATCATCACCTTATTATAATTCATCTCCATTTAAATTATGACCTAGTAATTTGATATTTTCAACCAATAGTTCAAGACAATTGACCAACTTCCAATAATTGTAAAAAGGCTAATTGAGATTGCTTAACTAATAAAATCTAATTAAATGGTTAAGTGAAAAATCCATGTCAAATCAGTGAATATCTAATTTTGGAAAATGAAAATTCAACAAATATCTAAAAAGATGACATAATCATGATATCATTAGTCACAAAAGTCAAAAATCCAAAATATCAACATAAATGCAACACAAATTAGAAACATTATGCCATACCTAATAAATACAATATGGATTATAAAATTGAATGCATTTCATCTTCAAAGTTGAATCAATCTTGAACTACACATATTGATCTTGAGATGGATAATTGGTTCATTCCAAAGAAAACTTTAAATACCAAGGTCCTCATACTCTTTTTAAAAGCTTTTTTGTGCAAAGATATAATGAAAAAATCATGCTAAAAGCTTCACCATTTACTCATATTGATTGATCAAAACCATTGGTGGATAAGGGGAGATGTCATTGGAATGAACAAGTGCATTGACAAAGACTCCTGCTTCACAAACCAAGCTCAAGCCTTTACAAAATAATTGCTAAATGGAGTTTTCAAGGAAGGTAAATGTCTTGTTTGTCTTCTTTTATTGATTTCTTTGTCTAGTAATTTTAGCTCACCCTATGGAGAAAGCTTAGAGCATTAGTTCTTTAATTCGTGTTGGATTTCATTCACTAATGTTAGATTAACCCTCTTTATAATCTTGTTCTACATAATATCACACCTGGTGAGACTCTCGTACCCCATAAATTCCTCTAATTTATTATTATCATGTTATTATATAAATTTTTGCTACTAAATTTTTCTTAAATTGGCTAAAAATAAAAAATATTTCACTCTCAGATTTAGACTGCATAACTACAAAATTACTATTGCATAACTAAAAACACAGAAGAATCTTCAGCTAAGTCATTCCCTACAATGACATAATTATTTTGTGTCATTCTTTGCTAATTGTTTTATACAAAACTATAAATTTGTAACTAATATCAACAAAATTGTGAGGGTAATTAAAATAATCATTTATTATATTGTCTATTATTTTCATGCAAGTTTTATCAGTGGAAAAATCAATAATACTGGTAGTAAAATTACACAACAGAACAATGAAATCATCTTTCATGGCAATGATATTATTACACAATGAAATCATCCATTCCAACAACATAATATCTTTTTACCTTGACTATGTCTTCTACACTTTTCGAACAACCCAAAAAATTGTGAAACCCAATAGTAAAATTTCACATTATAGTAGCGAAATTGTAATTATGAGTAGTGAAATTGTAATTAAGATTAGAAAAATTATTTTTGTTTCCTACTAACTACATATTTATAGATTCTAATCAAACAATGAAATTGTCCATCGAAGTGGTAAAATTGTTCAACAGAGCAATGAAATCATTCAATTGGGTAGTGAAATCATCTATGTAATTTTTCTCTATGTAAACTGCTATTTTATGCCATTTTTATTGACTTATAATTTCATTGTTTGCCCTGATTGCGTAACTGCAAAATCATTCTAGAGACCATTTTTTTCATGATTTTCAAGCTAAATTTGTAAGTTTCCCTTTCTCTTTTGGTTCAATTAGAATTCTAATGAGTTCTTGCAAGTTTTCTTGAGCAAGGAAAAACAAATTTCGATCCTAACAACCACATCTTTCACACTTTGTTTGGTATTTTGAATATTTTTACCAATATCTTATTTCAAGTTTAATTAACATTCACATTTCAAAGTTGGTTCTTCTAAAAGTCTTGTTTACTTTGGTATTTTTTCATTTCATGCAAAGTTTATACTTCTTACTTAAGTATGTTCCTTTGGTAAATTCATGTGTATGCTCTCTCCTTTCTTAAAGAGACTCATAAATATGGTTTCATGTAGTTTTCTTGCTTTTTTATCTACCCAAAAGTGTACTTGTATTATGCTCTTCTCTTGCCCATTCATGGGGTTTTGATAATAAGAAACAATCACATCTTTCCTTTTTCATTTTTTTTGACTTTGTGGGGTAGAGTTCATTGCCTTCCCACTAGTATTTAGGAGTGCATTGTCCTTGAAAGTGACATCCTAACATCATACCAACTCTGCTATCTAATAAAGTATACAAATTAGGATTACGCCAGATTTATCGTAGCTAGTGGTTCCTTAGAGCCTGATTACATTGGTAGCACTTCATTGAGAACCAAAAGGATAAAGTGGTCATTAAGAGACTAGATACTTTGGTGAATAGCTCCTTAAATATTACATCTAATTGATGGATTGTTCTAAAGTTCCTACATACCATAATGTATATCTAGACCATCTATTTTTCCAATCAAAAACTCAGATTAAAAGCTACATTTGTTGTGGATAACTCATTGATGTTGCAATTACCTCAATAAGTAGTTGTTACCCAAAGTTAGCCCCTTGTTCAAATTAAAAAATTAGCCACTGCATCATCCAATAAAGGGAAGGGGTAACTTGTTGACCCATATCAATATGAATAAGTCATTATTTCCATAGTACAATAATTAGCCAATGATATATCGATCAACTTGTCGACTTAAATGCTTCTTTAGCAGTAATGTCATTCAATAATACCACTTTTTAAGAGAAAATCAATTTCTCAAAAAACCAAAATAATGCATAGATAATGTTACATCTAATTTATATCTATTGGCTTCAGTTGAATACGCCATTCCAATAAATTCTACACAACAAGTTTTGCTTGACATGCAACATAATTTTTTTAATCATCAAGAGATCCTTGCTAATGTGAAACAAGTGCTAATCAATGAATAATAAGTACTAATCCAATCATAACAAGTGCCAATCTAAACACAACAAGTGCCCAACAATTTGTAGCAATAAATTGACAATAATCCACCACCAAAATAGGCACTAAGAAGTTCTTAATGCACATTTCCTATTTCCTCTAATATACAACAACAAAGCCTTCTTGTGAACCAGCAATAAGTTCCTCAAAACCTAAAATTAATTTCTCCAAACCAACAAAAAATTGACTATAATCAGAAACAAAAAATCCCTTACAATTTCTAATATTAGTGCATTCCCTATTCTAATTTGAATTTAAACCAAAAACAAATCCCTCATCAAACTTTGAATATAGGTTATAGGGTGAATATACATAATAGAACCACACAAAGAGGACCCATTCCTACTTATGCTACTACCAACCAAGGTTATCAAACACAATAAATTAGCTTCCCTTCATCACAAAATTCTCCCAATATCCAAGAATGAAATACAATGAAGGAAATTACATTAGGACTTCAAGCAGGTAGTAAAGTGTCCAAGAAATATAAATTTGATGATATATTCCTTTATCCATTTGATCTTAGCTTTCTCCATGTCCCTTTCCCACCCCATTTTGAAATGCCTAAATTTGACAAGTATAAAGGTAAAGGTAACCCAAGAGAACATTTTCAAGCATTCTTTATCATGTGCTAAGAAGTAACATGCAACAATATATATTTGCTTTGATTGTTTCCATGTAGTTTGGGTGGACAAACTTTGGAGTGGCTTTTGAAACTATGAAAAGGGTCAATAACCACTTTTGATCATTCATCAGGACAAATTGTCAACCACTTCTCTCACAACATAGATCATGAGCTAACAATAGCATATTTGTGCAATGCCAAGAAGTGAGGATGAGAAATCTTCTCATCATATTTACAAAATTAGTGAAGCCTATCTAGTTATTTTTTACATAATTTATCAGATAAATAATTAGCATGTATTTTAACATAAAACCTAAATGTTGAAGTTTCACACAATCTATGAATTCATTATGCTAACACATTTGAATAAATAATTGACAAAGGAGTGTAAATTAAAAAATCACTAATAGACAAAGGTCTTGTCA
Organism: Torreya grandis; assembly: GCA_037957365.1. NCBI lineage: Eukaryota > Viridiplantae > Streptophyta > Pinopsida > Cupressales > Taxaceae > Torreya > Torreya grandis. The sequence continues at coordinate 163,989 of JARHVA010008854.1, forward strand.
ATATATATTCTCAAGCCCATGTTCCAAACCAAAATAAAGCATCCATTTAGACTAACACAGCTAAAAAAATGAAGACATTCATCAAAAATAAAAACATGGTCATAAATGGATTCACAGAGGTGAGACATGTAAAAAAAATATAGCCACTGCATGTCTAAAATGCCCCACCCAACCCTCAACTCACATTGCAAAGAGCTCCACCACGATTAGGATAATACAAAGATAGAGTTTTCAATGACATCGGGGAACCCATTGAGGTTGTATTCTAAAAGTTAGTGATAACTAATACAATTATTTGGCCTAATCCAAAACCCTTTCTAGAGGGTTAGCCTAAGCCAACATGGTATCATGATAATGAGTATTATGATTATTGTCACGTGGTTAGTTATTCAATATATAGGTGCATACAATTGAGGCATCTAATTTAATATTTGCTTTAAAATGGGGAAATTGAGTTGGATAAAAGATCACCCAACACCAATCAGGAGATGGGGATTTATAAAAACCCCTTTCCTAAGCACAACAAATAGTAGTAGTAAAATAATTATAACCATAGATAGGGTCACAAATTAGACCCATGCCAACTGTAATCAGGATCATGATACCCAAACTAACTAAGTTACCTATTGAAGTGTACCATATGACTATGGTGATGTTGCATAGTGTGTTACAAATAACTACATCATTAGTATCAAATTCATTCTTAATAAACCATTTAATAATATCCAAAGTGTTATCCCTTCTATTTGGGACTACACCCTTTGATCATAGGTAATTATAACATAGGTTAAAGTAATTCATTTGTGCCTCGATCGTCAAGAATTACTATTCCTAGACCGACACCTAATTCCTCTAATTTAGGTAACTCTTTCTTGACTCAAAATTATGCAGTCATAACTAGACGTCAAAGACTCACCCTTCAAGGCCCTTTATCACCTTCTAATGGCAATACCCATTCTAATCAGGACACAACCTTGCTAAAAGCCAAATTACCTCACCTTTTTACTAAGAATCCATATAATATTGGTGAACAATTAAGCAAAATGCCTGTGCATATTTCAATCTTAGATCTCTTGCGTACGTCTAAAGTTCATTGTACCATATTAAATGACTTTATCCAAAAATACAAAGTACCCAATGACAGCATCCATCCTAGTTATAAGCACTGGTGGGACATTTATCCTTAGGTCAACAACTCACATTTGATCAAAGTGATATGCCATCCCTTCATCCTCTTCACAATAATCCTATGTACATCAAAGCCATAATTTCATGCCATAAAATAAAGTGGGCTCTTATAGACAATGGTTCATGGTTAAACATAACATCGTTTAAGTTAATCTAAACTTTGGGATACACAGTAGTAGACATGTAGCCAGATACTATCACAATCAAACTTTATAATAATGCAAAAAGAGAGTCTTTGAGCATCATTTGTTTACCTATCATTCTTGGGCCTATTACCCATGACACCCTATATTCTTATTTTTGGCCATCCTTAGATCCATGAAGTATAAGCATTCCCTTCCACATTGTACCAATGCCTTACATTCTCTCATTCCGGATTAGAGGTCATTATTCCTGGTCATTTACAGCCATACTTATATTAAAAAAACCTAGAGGTCGAGTATGGGAACTATAATTATTGTCCTAGTGCTGAGTATTTAGGCAAGAAAAAGAAAGGAAAAGTTTATGAATATCCCAAGTATAATTACATTGACCCTAGTGACCTCACATCTAATTCCTCTAATCTACCTCTTGAATTAATTTTTGTTCACTTTACTATTGAAGAGGCTAGCATAGCCACATATTGCATTCAATATAATTTTCATGTAAACAAATTTCCCAAATACCCAGAATCCTATGGAAGGCCCAAACCTATCCCTAGTAGGCCCAACATGATCTAGAAAAAGTAGGCCAAGTCTACTCTATAGGAGCCACTCATATTTTTTAAAGACACGTCACCAAATTAAGATCGGGCCTCCAGTTTTGAAGGAGATTGTTTGTATGGTGAATTATTTGCCACGTGATATCAAAAAACTAAGTACTCCATTCTAATAGGATAATGGACAATCAAGAAAATTAGGGAAAAAGTTTGGGGGTAAAATCACAAGGAATTATTGAACCTTTACCTATGACCACACATGTAGGAAATCACAATCTTGGATTCATATCACTTGGGTGTGACCCCATAGATATCGAGCGTGATACCACTTTGTTGACTAATTGAAATACTCTTGATAGTGACACAACACCCCATTATATTACCTATGATGAGATTTTTAAATTGATCCTCTTTGATACCAATGTCATACTTACCATTACAACAAATTATCATCTTTCCATCCATTATCCCAGCCTAATCAATTGGGACCAACAAGAATACATTATACCATTAGTTGACTTTCAAAATGAAGAATCTATTGCCAAATTCATGGGCCTAAAATACATATTACTAGTTAGTGATCATAAGCAAGGCTTTGACTTTGTATTGGACCCTACCACCTACTTTGGAGAGTATAAAACTTCCTTGGTCATAAATAAAGTAAAATTCTGATATCCCATACTGAAAACCTATTTGAGGCACCTTTGGGTAAAAAAAGTAAAGATAAAGATAAGTCCATGGGTGAAAATCTATTTAAGGCACCCTTGGATGGGGAATTTTGCTCATATCTTTAGGAAGATTAGTGTCCTCCAAATCCAAGCATTTTAGTTGGGTTTGACATCAATGAATAATAACACATGAACTTTGCACTATCGATACAAGACTTTCCAAAGCAGTTTATCAATTCGCCACTACTAGAATTGGTAGATTATAATTGTTCTTAAATGGGTGAGCCTTGTGGCTCATAAGTAGTTGAAGAAGACTAATTTCTATTTGTGCCTATTATTCTTGAGGATGGTTCTAAATTCATTATAGAAGATATAATTGAAGCAAACATCGAGACCTTTGATGACCCCAAAATAATTAACTCAGGCAAATACCTCACTATTAAGGAACACAAGTTTATTATTACTATCCTAAATGATTTCATTGATATATTTTCTTATTCCTATTCTAATAGGTTGAGTGTAGACCCTTCTTTGGTAGTGCATCGACTTGTTTTACATCTAGATGCCAAGCCAATTAAATAGAAACTATGAAAAATGCATTCACGCATTGATATAATTTTTAAGAAAGAGCTAGAGAAAATTTTGAGATCTAGATTCATTCGATCCTTGGATTAATCAGAATGGATCTCCAACATTATGCTAGTCATCAAAAATTCATAGGGAATTCACTTGTTTAATGAATTAAGAGATATTAATAAGGCATGTCCTAGGGATGACTTCTTTTTACCAAACATTGACATGATAGTAGAATCAATAATAGGCTATGAGATATTATTCCTTATGGATAACTTCTTAAGATATAAACAGATCAAGATTGCACCCAAAGACCAACACAAGCCAACTTTCACCATTCAGTGAGGGACATTTTATTATCAAGTCATGCCATTTGGTTTGAATAATGTTGGGGTAACGCATCATCATGACATGACTATCATCTTTGATGATATGATGCATGATATTATTAAAGACTATGTGGATAACATCCTTGACAAATTCAAAAAACATGCAAGACATCCTGAAGTTATACAAAGAATATTTAAGAGAATTCATGAATATAATGTGTACCTCAATCCTAAGAAGTGCGTCTTTGGCATCACTTAGGGAAAATCATTAGGATTCATTGTGTCACATCAAGACAATTGAATTTGATCCTATTGAGGTCAAGGCCATTATGAAAATGCCTCCTCCTTGTACTCTAAAATAGCTCTACAATCTTCAAGGTAAAATTCGATCCATTTACCATTTTATTTCCGAATTGGTCGATATATGCCATCTTTTTACTCACCTTTTGAAGAAAGGTGTAGTATTTTAGTGGGATACTAGTTACCATCAGGGCTTTGAAGAATTAAATAACTAATAAGCCAACCCACTAGTATCGATGCCACCTATGCTAGGTAGACCATTACTACTCTACATATCTATGATAGAACATACCCTAGAGGCACTTTTGGCTCAACATGATGAGTGGGGAAAAGAACACATAATCTATTTTTTGAGAAAGACACTCACAAAATATGAGAATAACTATACACCAATTCAAAAATATTGCTTGGAAATTATGTTTGCTTCTCAAAAGTTACACCATTACATGCTAAATAACAATACCATTGTTATCGCCAAAATTGATCCACACAAATATTTACTATCTAGCACAACTTTGATAGGTCACATGGCCAAATGGGTAATTTTGTTGAGTGAATTTGATGTGGAATATTAAAATCAAAATACCATTAAGGTGAAAGTTCTTATAGATTAGCTTAATGAATCCCCTATAATAGATATACAACCACTCAGCTTTGATTTTCTAGATGAAATAATTCTACTCAGCTTTGATTTTCTAGATGAAATAATTCTAACTCTAGAAGTAGAAATTATTGAATCCAAATAATGGAGATTATATTTTGATGGCTCATTCACATCTCATGGATCTGGGGTTAGTATCTTGTTCATCACACTATAATTTTAACTCATTCCCAAAGCATTTCAAGTTGGCTTCCATTTCACTAACAACATGGCTAAGTACAAATCACTAATTTTAGGACTCTGCCTTGTAATACAGTGGAATATTTATTAATTAATGGTATATGGGGATTCCCAGCTCATTATCAATTAGGCTACAAAAAATTATTAAACCAAGGATGAGAAGCTTGTACCTTACAGAAGTATGGTTTACAAGCTCAAGTCACATTTTGAAGCTCTTTAGTTTGAATAAATACCAAGGGCTCATAATAGGTTAGTCATTGCCATGGAGACCATTGGGTCTGTGATAGTAGTGTTAGAGAGTATCAGTTTCTCATAAAGAACCTTCTCCATCAAGCATATGTTTACCCAGATTTTGTGATGGTGTGTGATATTTTTGGTCTTGATATCCCTTGGTACCAAGACCTACATGCCTACCTTCATGACCAAAGTCTTCCTCTAGGCCTATTAGGATCCCAAAATAAATCCTTCATTCATAAAACCACTTGATATACCTTACTCAAACATATACTCTATCGTAGGTGATATGATGGAATGCTACTTCATTGTTTATATTTGAGCTAATCTAAATTAGTATTAAAGGACATACATAAGAAAGTTTTTGGGCCCACACCAGTGGCCTGGTCCTCAAAAAGGAACTCCTTTGAATCAATTATTACTAGCCAATAATGAAGACATATGCTTTTCAACATGTCAAGAAGTGTGATGCTTGTCAATGACATAGTGATTTGATTCATGCTCCTTGCTTGCCACTCCAACCAATCACTACACCTTGGTAATTTTTAACAAGGGGACTTGATCTCATAGGAAAAATAAACCCCACTTCCTCTGATGTCTACAAACATATCCTAACTGCTACAAAGTATTTCACTAAGTGGATAGAGGCGATACCCCTCACTTACATAAATAAAAAATAAATATTGAAGTTCATCTATTAACACCTCATCTTTAGCTACAACATTCTTTACACCATTATATCTGATAATCATGGGCCATTCAAAAATAAAGAAGTTAGATCCCTCTATTCCAATTCTAAATCAATCATAAAAAGTCCATGACCTTTTACCCTCAAGGTAACAACTAAGCTGAGGCATCAAATAAGATGATTATTAAAATTATGAATAATATTATCAATGGCCTTGGGTATGATTGATAGTTATAGTTATTTCTAGCCTTATGGGCTTATCGTACTAGTACCCTCATGCCTATAGGAGCCACACAATACTTGTTAGTCTTTGGATTTAAGGCCATTATTGTTATTGAGATTGAGTTTCCCTCTCTGCCCATTTCTCTATACAATATCATTGATGATGAAGAATATATAGTGGCCAGATTTCAAGAGCTAGACCTCTTGGATGAGAAATGATAAGTAACATTGGACCATTTTTGAGCCTATCAAATTAGCTATGTCACAACTAAAACCAAAGTATTCATCATAGATAATTCAAAATTGGTGATTTGGTACTGAAAGAGAATCAAAAGAACACCAACACAAAACACAAGAAAAAAGGTAAGTTTGAAGCCAATTGGATTGGGACCTTTGTTGTTACTGTAAATTATGGTTTTGGGACATCTAGACTGGCAACACCAGATGGACAAGAGCTTAAGGAACACTTGAATATTAGGCATCTTAAATGTTACCATGATTAACTAATTTGAACCATTTTTTATGAAATCCCTCGCTTGGGGGTACCCATTCCTTAGGCTATTCATATTAATTTTACCATATTATTCCTTGGTGCATTCTTTATTCATTTATAGTATGTTCATATTATTGATCATTATCCTAATTGGGATTAATAGGTGTTGTAGGCATATTTTTTACTATTATTCTAAAGGCACATCAAAATGATCAACATCAGCTTATTTACAGATAAGTGTTTCATGGTATGTTAATAAGGGTGTTACCTATTTGATGGTTCCTTTTAAAATTCATCCAATTGCTTCTCCTAATATTATTTCACCATCATGTGCCATTCCCATTTTAATCTTGTTATTATGTGGTATCTCCCAGTGCCTTAGGTTATGTTGTTGGTTCTTGGTAGTTACCATTGTAACTAGTTTAGCTGTTGTTTAAGCCTCTACCTAAGGATGATTTTATCCTTTTCTAGGTGGTTCATTTTACATTTGTGTGTATTATTTTGATTGCCTTATCTCAAAAAAACCCAAATTTTTTTATAATACCTAGAAAACCCTAAAAATTTACAACATTGAGAAAACTGACTTATAATTTCCATGAGAGATATAAAGCTCCAAACTCTTCTAGATAGGAACCTCTTATCTAGTCCACCTCATTTTTTATCGTCATTACTATGTCAATAATTATCCTCCCATTCTTGGGAGAATTACATTAGCTTGAGGTCCACACAAAATATATAGGCAACACTTGGATACATGGGGCATCTCGGGTCAGTTTAGCTAATATCATTCTTCATTTCCACTCCCTTTCACTCTCACCATTTTAGGAGACACATTAGTGGGAATTTCACATTTTAAATTAGTGCACTACTAAACATTATCTATTTATTATCTTTTACACTCTCATCATTTTTGAGCAACCTTTGTTTTTCACTCTTATTATTTTGTAAGCACTTTATCGCTCTCATCATTTAATGAGTATACCATCTCTATTAGTCCTCTATAATAAAATAAATTCTTGTCATCAATTTTATTCTATCCCAAATCTTGGGATAACTACATTTGACTTGAAGTCCATGGGACTATGTATGCAATATCCACTTACATTGTGGCATTTGGAGTCATTTTGGCCACCCCTTTCTTATTCTTCTATTCCCCTTATTTTTATAACTGATCCATTGTCCCTTAGCCTAGGGGTGTAATATACAAAGTCATTTAACATCCTCAATGTCAAATCCATGGTTTTTTCCCTGTTGTGGCTAATCAAAGCATAAGCTAGGATATCTTATCCCCAAATACCACTACCTTACATGTATCCTTACTTGGGGGAACCATCTGCTTATAATTCCATTGAGCCTTCACACATGGATTTTAACTTGGTTTCATAAAAGATACTCTTTGTTTTATTGTTTATGTGTTTTCTTGTTTATTTGATTTTATTTTTGTTTTCTTGACTCAGTCCATAGTGTTAGTGAGGTCATCATGATGGTCTTCTTTGTTGTGCGATTGTACTTGAGTCCATCCTTTAACATATGCCAACATTCCCATCATGATTTTTATCATTGGTGAATTGTTTCCATTTGTCTATTGGATTGGGGGTCAATACTTATGCACATTATGGTCAGGTCATAATGGTGTTTTATATCATGGTGTATACCAATTCATGCTACATCAAATATCAAGATCTAGAGTTCTAATTGCTAATGATATAGTAGAAAATATATTTGTTCACATTTGTTTCATTATTATTAACATCCAAATTATTCCAATCCAATCACATTGTTGTTCAATCATTATTCTTTATCATTTATTTCATTCCCTTTGATCATTCTCATGTGCCTAGTTTTTTGTGGCTTCTTCCTTCTTTGAAAAGTCATTATATTATTATACCTACATTTGTGCCCACTCATCATTAATCAATATAAAATATTACACCTTTGGGATATGTCTACCAAACACTTAATCACTATTTATCAAAGTGAAAATTTGTCCTACTAGGATGAATCATTTTTGACCGATCAACGATCAAATCTACCCTACTAGGGCACATTATTATAAATCAACCAAGACTGCCCTTTTTAGGACCAATTCACTCATTTAATATTTATTATAATTACAATCCCATATATTTCACCCTATTTGGGGAAATTCAAATTATACAGCTTGTTTTGGGATGTATCCTTCTCGCTTCCCTCTGTCTTGGAGCCAATTAATTTCGATTTTCCTTAACTGTTGGAAATCAACACATGCATGTATTAGTTCATTTAGATTAGTCTTATTCATGGGTTAATTTCATTATTTTTATTACTTATTCTTCTCTTTTTCGAGATCACATTCATGAATTTCATCCCCACTTTCCCTCTCAAGGGGGCATCATAGGTCGCTAGTTATTTCTTCACCCAATTTTTTCAACTTCTTAAATGACTTTTTCAATCTTTGAAGAGAAATTATTATGCCTAGTGTCTCAAAATGCCTTATTAAACATGGATAAAATTTTGACACTTAATTTCACCACTCTCATGTTTTAAAATTGTAATAAGAATGAGTTCTTGGTAAATAATGTAAATTAAGCCTAGAAACCACCAAAATGCTCTAATTTATCCACACAAATCACCTGAAATTTATGATTCACATCAATATGTCCCTAATTTGGGAATTAACATATAATAAATTATCACCTTCTTCTAAATAATATCCACCTAACAAATTAACATTTTTGACCAATAGTGTAAGATTACTTATCAACTTCTAAGAAATATAAAATAGCTAATCAGGATTACTTAACTAATAAAATCCAATTAAATGGTTACGTGAAAAATCCATGTCAAATTAGTGAATATATAATTTTTTAAAATTAAAATTCAAAAAATATCTAAAAAGATGACATCATCAGTCGTAAAAGTGAAAAAACCAAAATATCAACATAAATACAACAAAAATTAGACATGTTCAACCATGCCTAATAAATGCAATATGGATTGTAAAATTGAATACATTTGGTCTGTAAATTTGAATCAATTATGGACCACACATATTGATCTTGAGATGGATGGTCAGTATCATTTCAGAAAAACTATAAATACCAAGGTCCTCACACTCTTTTTACTAGTGCTTTTGCAAAGATATAATGTAGAAATCATGTTAAAATCTTCACCATTTCCTCATCTTTATTGATCAAATCCATTGGTGGACAAGGGGAGATGTCATTGGAATGAACAAATGCATTAACAAAGACTCCTACTTCACAAATCAAGTTCAAGCCTTTGCAAAATAGTTGCTAAATGGAATCTTCAAGGAAGGTAAATGTCTTATTTGTATTCTTTTATTGATTTCTTTGTCTAGTAATTTTAGCTCACCCAAGGGAGAAATTTTAGAGTGTTAGTTATTGAATTTGTGTTGGATTTCATTCACTAACATTGTATTAATCCTCTTTTTAATCTTGTTCTACAGTATTCACATTTTACAAAGGTGAAAACAAGCAAGTGAAAGAAGTAGAAAAAAATAATTGTTATGTCATACACCAGTGAAGGTGATGAATAACATGCAAAAAGGATTAGCAAATTTAGCTGCACTATTTTTAACACCCAAACTATTTAAAACACTGGCTGCGGAAGACTAATTGATCACGAGTAGTTTGGCCCATAGTAGATGAGGCCTAGAGGGTAGTAGAAGAAGTGAAGAGATGAGGATTAAGATAAGAGATGTTAATTACATAATAGAACCAAGGTAGGAGATATTATCCATAGAAAGTATCCCAATAGTAAGTATTAAGAATTTTTTTTTATAGATAACATAGAAGAACATATAGATGAAGATAGAGATGATAACCCTCAGGAGAAAGATGATTCAAAGACAAGTAGTAGTAGTCACATTAAAGAAATACAGTAGAGAGATACAAAAGAAGATAATTCAATAAAAAGAGGATTAGTTAGTGAAAACATGGGATAAGAAGTCCAATTAGAGATATAATATAAGGAAGAAGAGATTTGAAGTGACGCGAGTCCCCAATCCCAACTACAAGAGGCCTCGAGAGGAAATGAAACCTTTGGACTAATCACCACCCCCCATGCCACTTCACAATAAATGCATACATCTATCTCTTAGAAGAGACATACTTATTGAAGAAGAGGTAGAAAACAAATATAAAAGTCACAAACAAGAGATTGAGAACAAAAAAGAATTTGTAAGGAATTAGGTGGATGTATTAGGAAGAAAATACTTTTAAGAAGAAATATGGTATTGAGCTTTAGAACATGGTATGAAGTTTGAATATCTAAAAAATCATAATGGAAAATTGATTTTTTTATAGATTAAAAGTGTCATATGGTGTTGCCTTATACAAACCCTTGATGCATATGGTGGGTGCACAAAATAGGGACCTTCAAGGTAGAAAAGGAATCCCATGATGGTGTTAACCTTTTATAACCCTTGAGTCATCATGCTCTCTTCTCCTTACAACTTCACCCTCATGGTCAACAATGTATCCATGTTCAACCCCTTATTTTATTCATCCTCCATCAATCTATGAATTTATTTAAAATGATGGATAGATGATCCCTGTTAAGGGATTTGGGATGCTTGAAGATGAAGGTATACACAATGCTCATTAGTGACATATATACATAGACAATAAAGTTATAGGGAAAAAGAAGGTGTTACTACAAGAAAGCTTAAAAGAGGGTATTAACATATTAGTAAAGGCATATGAGTTTTAAATATATTCGTAAGGTTACATTATAAATAAAAAATATGGCAACCCATTTTTTCAAGTCTTAGGTTTATAACATAATTGAATAGACATCTAAAAATAAATTAAATAATAAAAAAAAAAACACGTTTGAGATGGATTGAGTTTGTTATATTTTATCTATTTTTTTAGACATTATTTATTGTTAAATGTAATTAGATGTGAATTTCTCAAATAGGTGTAATGCAATGAAGAATTTTTGTAGTGTAAGGTGTAAATAAAATATGTGGTATGCAAAAAATGGTGAGTAGAAAAACCTAAATCATTTTTGTTTGACCCATATGACCTTTGGTTTAAAATTCACACACATCTACTTTCTCATTTGCATGAATCTCTTGTCAAAATGACCGCATCATAAGTTTTATTTTAATTCAAACCTTAGTGCTTTAAACTTTATAACATTTGGCTAGTTTGTGATATGTTCATAATATTTGTGAGATGATGTTAAATTTTAATGTATTATATGTTTCAAAAGTTTTGTTAAGTTTATGTTATGTTATATAAAAATTATAAGATGAAATTAATTTATAAAATATTATATATTTAAAAAAAATATTATTAGTTTTAGATATATATAGGGTTTTGGGTGGTTCCTAGTTATATTAAAAGTTTTACAAAAAATAGTTACATATGGTTGAAAGCAGAGATCAGTAAAGACAGCATAGAGGTAGGTTAGATAGAGATAAAAAAGGACCAAACTACAATGGGGATTATAATAACATTTTAGAGAGAAAAACCCAATACAACCCCACAACCATCTAGCAAAAAATAGATAATCAAAAAACACCAAATAAATAAAGAACTAAACCTTTACACAAGGTGGTGCCATATCGTCCAGTTCTTCAACATAAATAATTCCCTTTCCCTTAAATTCATTGGTGGAGACCTCACCAAAATTACACACTTGTGTTCCTACGATGACACTTTACAACCTCGCACAAAAGCAACTACGTTATTAGTGTCAATTTGGCCCTAAATCACCTTTGAAATTGTATTTTTTAGTGATTACTTGTGCCATTGATGGGATGCAAGTGAGACACAGGTCACCATTTTTGACAAATTTTTAACTACTTCCACCCTCGCACTATTATGATGACTTCCCTCCTTTGAGTTATTTTTGCAATTGGGATTTTTATCTCCATTATGGGTGACAGTGTTAGAAAGTGTCCTTCTAAGAAGTTTGAAGAACATAAATTTTGCTGCAAATCTTCTACAAAGCTCACCAGGAGCATAAATTGAGTTTCCAAAGCATGAAAGGATAACACCAAGACCAAGCCAGATCCATTCGAGTTGGTGAATGGTAATTTGGGGAGAGGACCCAAATCATGCTTGCCAATGTCCTCCAAGAGGCTAATGCAATGTTCTAGCTTGATGAAGGACACCAAATTAGAAACCACCTCGATGTCAAAGATTAAGGCTATGAGATTCGAAGAAAACAAGGTCACCACCTCTGAGTTGACATGATTATGGATACCCTTCTCTAGATAATTAGTTCCCAACACCAGCGAGATAGTCTTGAAAATCTCTTGCATTGGCATCCAAAAAATGTTTTTAATCTCACTTGAGAAATTCCTCTTTTGAATGCCATCTCATGAATTGAACTTTTGCCATATATAGCAGAAGTGGTGAGTAAAATTACAACCCCAAATTCCATGATATAACCAACATCACCTAGAGAAGATACGTCACAAACCAGGTGAAGATCCAGGTGAAGCGCTAGAGGAGAACAAAAATCACCATTTGGCTTGAGAAGAACATGTCAAATCAAGGCCATAAATAATGATCAAAAGACATTGTGGAAACATCTCAATGCACACATGTCATAGGATTAACATCACGTGAGCCAATAAAATGGTGTCCTTTGTGTTTGTGGAAACATCAACACCATGGGAGTAATAATGATGTGAGACTATGGTAAAGGATTTAGTAGAAGATTTGACTAGTCCTCTAAAAATGTTAATAGACATTGCAATAGCTCTGCTAGATTGTGAATATGCCAAGACTTCCCATTTTTATAATTGTTTTTTATTTTTTAATAAAAAAACAATCCAAAAAGAATGACGATAAAATTAGCATCCCAAATTGATAGATGTAAGAGATGGAAAATCCTCCCAAGTTTCTTGTAAATTTTCCACTCGACTCATTTCAGATTGATCGATGTCACAATCAAAAAAGGAAGTCAGTTGTAACATTGGTTTCATAGTAACAATGGTTAGACTATATGGAAGTAAATATGACCAATCTATCCCAAACACATGACAAAATGTTTTTTAGCTTCCATGAAGTAGTAGCCTTTTTTTGGAAAGCAAAAATGATAATATGCAAGTCTCCTTTGATGATGAGATTGACGATATTGCATTGGATTGTAAGTTAAATCCTATTAACAAGTGCCTGTGCTTCTGCTTCATTGTTGATGCCATCTAGAAGTTTTTTGGACATTGCTCTAATCAAAGATCTGTTACAATCATGGATAATAAAACTAGCCCTTGAAACACTTAGATTTTCTTTGGAAGCCCTATCAAAATTTAACTTGAACCACCTTGCTAATGAAGGATTCCAAGAGCACTTACCCTTTCTTACTTTTTTCTCATCAACTATTGTTGACCCATTAATGGGGATTTAATTTTTTTTATTAACTAGTATACATATCTTAAATATATCTATTTTAAAATATCGAGAGATATTGATTTTAAAGTTTTTATTTTGGATTTTTACATATTACAATTATTTATAATTTTATAATTTTATTGATAATTTTTCATTGGTTGGTAACAAATTGTGTCAATCTAATTATACTAATGTGTCAAGCTCAAAAAAAATTATGGAAAAAGGGGGCTCCAAACTCCACCATATAACCAAGATTTAACAAAATTTCTACTAAATTCTTCAAGAAAATAGGAAAATTTTCTAAGTGATGATTAAATGGACGTTAAATTTAAGGCTGAAATTAAACAAGAACACACTCACTATATTATAATTCACCAACACACCTATTAGTCATTGTAGAATATCTCTTAACGTAACAAACTCTATCATGTGACCAAGATATTATGTCAAATTTAAGATTAGAATTAAGAGTGAATACACTTACTATATTATAACGTACCATCACCCCCATATACCATTGTAAAATACCTCTTGACATAATAAAGAAAGAAATTAAAAAATGATAACCTTAAAGTAAGGTGGATTTCATTCACTCTTTTTCTTCTATTAACAAATATTTTGAAATATATATATATATATATATATATATATATATATATATATATATATATATATATATATATATATATATATATATATATATATATATATATATATATATATATATATATATATATATATATATAAAATACAAACAAAATTACATAAAAAATAATAATTTAATTCACATTAATAATTTAAAACATTTAATGATATTTAGGCAGGGGTTTTATAGAAGGTGTTGCCTCCTATTTTTAATGAGTGGGCGACCTATGAAAAATAAAAGACATGGAAACCTAGAATTTAAAAAAAAAATCTTAAAATTAAATTAAAAAAGAAGGGATAAAAGTTTTCTATATTTATTTCTATTTTTTAGGAAATTATCTTATCATATATAAATTTATGAATGAATTATTATTATTTATTAAAAATAATAATAAAATAATTATAACAATTATCTCCTAAAAAATTATAACATTCATTTAAAGATTTAAATCATACAATTATATTTGTTTCATTATATACTCTTAAGAGCCCTTTTCTATAAAACTATTTTCTTAGAATACTAGTAATCCATTTTTTTTTAACTTTTAATTAAAAATTGAAGGACCAAAATAATCCCTTTGAAGATGCATAATACTTGAGAATTGACTAGGAAGTTTAGGAGGAGGAAATCTTCTCTAGTTTCTTACATGGGTGCACTAATTTAGTGGATAAGAGATTGGTTGTTAAAAAAGGGTCATACTTCTACTATAATTCAAGGTTGGAGTATACCTCTATTATTAGAGTCTAGGTTTTAACCTAAATATAAAAGACCTCATACATATTGATATGTGTACATTTATATTTATTTTCTATAAAATTTCATAAGTAGGGTTATTATATATTGATAGGTATTTTATAATGGTAGTTATGTGTGGTGGTGTATAATCTCCTTAAATTTTTAACAATTAATTATCATCTATTTAATTATAATAATTTTTTGGTAAAATTATGTGAATTTTTTGGAACACCATTTTAAATCATACTCAATAATTCATTATTAGGAAGAGAATAAAATGATAAATGATTATAGACCTAAATCTTTATAATGCATAATATGTCAAGATAAGGAGAAAGAATTAAGTTAATATTATAATAAATAATTACAAACATAAAATTTACTAGAAAAGTTTAGATACAATAAATCAACAATACAAAACAACTTAATAAATAAAATAATATTATAAATAATAATAATAAAATAAGTGAAAAATTAAATTCTCTCTCCACGTCCTGACATCTTGTGCATTATAAAGACTTAAGAGTTTACAATTATTTATCATTCAATTCTCTGTCTGATGATGGAACACTGAGTGTATTCCAAAATGTTGTTCTAAAAAAATCTCACACAATTTTTACCAAAAAAACTCACTACAATATTTATGAACTATGAAAATACTATTTCTCTTATATATTTAATAATCATGGGAAAATTTTACCTTAAAATTTGATGTCTATTTGACACTCATTAAAAAATTTCTTCTTACTTGGAGAAATTGATCGAAAAAGCATAATATATTAGACATACGGTAGAGTTTGAAGCCCTTATTTTTTAGAAAGAGATTTTTGAGCCCCACATAGTAGTGCAACTAGATTGATACCATCTAACACCAATTAATAAAAAAAATTGTGAGAAGATAATAGAATCATTTATCAATGTAATATGTGACAAATTTAAGTTAAATGACTCAAGATTGATGTCTTTTATAATTTTTAAATAACCATATTCAAGATATCTATACTAATATTAAAATATAACACAAACAACATATGATACTATTTTGAATGTCTTAAAAAACTATACGAAAGCAAAAATTCATGATTTTAATTCTCTCTCTCTCTCTCTCACTCTCTCTCTCTCTCTCTCTCTCTCTCTCTCTCTCTCTCTCTCTCTCTCTCTCTCTCTCTCTCTCTCTCTCTCTCTCTCTCTCACTCTCTCTCTCTCTCACACACACACACACACACACACACACACACACAAATTCTAATATAAAGTGAAATAATTATAAGTGTGATATTTGGAACTAAGAAATATAAAAAATAAAATAATACTCTTGACGTCCATTATAAATAAAATAACATTAAGTAAGAAAAATAAATGAAATAATTTTAATTAAATATTTAGAATAAGTGCATAATGTAATATTAATGTTTAATTATTTAATTAAATATAAATTTAGTCAATATAGAGGGATATAAATGGTTTATCTTGTGAATAATATTATGTAAGACTTATTGCAACAATTTAAACCTAAAAATATGCAACTAGAGTTTTGATGATTGTTATCAAGAAATTTGGATCTAATTAGATAAGGTTTCCAGTACCATGGAGTTCACCCTTGGCATATGTTTAGAGTGAAAATTTCATTTCTTGAAAATTATCTGCAATCACAATTTAACTTTTGGGGCTTGCTTGCTCTATCAATTTTTTTGTTTGCTTCCCTGCACTTAATTTGATCATTGTGACTCATGTGTACTTGTAATAACTATATGTTTGACCTAGATTTATAAATAAAATAGATTGAGGTATGCAATGAGGTTTGGGTGGCTAGTGTTTACTAATTATCCTTTTAGCATTTAAACCTTGTATAGTATAATAATAAAATCATTGGTAACCTTGGAATCACAAAATTTACTTTTCATGCAATAATAATATGCTCAATCCTAGATTTATAATTAATATTTCCTATGTGTGTAAATAGATCACATTAGTTGTGTATTCATAGCTAACTTTGAATTCAAATTTAAAAATAGTTGTGCATGTGCCAACTTCAAAAGGTGAGAATCAAAAAAAATAAAAAGGGGTGGATGGTTCCATCCATTTAAAATAGGAGAAGGAAAAGGATGCCAAAACCATATTATACGTCTTGGCAGGGGTATCAAAGGCATATAAAGATGAGTTGGACATTATCCCATAAAGATGATAAGGGGGTTTCAGGGTTCAAAAGCTGACCAGTGTATCAATATTTATCGATATGGACAAAATTAGCTATACACAAAAAATATGTAAAACTATTATAAATTCACATAAAATATAGGCCATAGGGCCTTTTAGGATACTAGATTTTACCCAGTTCTGAGGTGCAAACCTATGGCCCTAAAGTATATGGAATAAGCATGCATTTCAAAGTAGAATATATAAAGGATTATAAAAAGGATATTATTGATTTGGATATCTAGGATAGAAAATAATAAGTCTTAAAACCTTGAGAACCACTTTCTTTCATATACATAGGATAGTGGAAAATACTAATGCAAGATATGGAAATTAGTTGTAAAAAGTTACCTCCTTTGTCCTTGGTATGTAATAAAGTTCCATGTTTTTTTATACCATCGAAGGAGATAGCTTGGTGAGGAGTCAGAAACTTATATGACATGAAGTGATAAGCCTCCTCACCCTAGAGTAAATCTTAATCATTGGGCATTTAAGAATCTAAGTTAAAACCCTAAAATTGTTCTAGTGAAGTTAATTCAATCCCATAATCATTGTGAATATTGAATTTACCAATACATGTAAATGATAATTATTAAATTTTAGAATATGGTTTTTCCATATAGATATGAGTGAAACACATGAATCATAGTGAGACTTATGTCTCTAGAAAAGGAAAAAAATCCTATAAGGTAATGTTATGAAATCATCATTAATATATATTTTTTCCCATTTGAAATCAAGATATAGGCCATGTTGAAATTCATTTAAACATAAAATATAGTTTTCATAGAATATCATTTGATAATATATAAATCAAATATGGATCATGTGAGAGCATGTACATATCAAATTTCATCAAATAAATATTTGATATGTTAAAATACTAAATCATTAGTCAATAAATATATAACAATTAATATCATGAGTAATGGGTCTTTCCCAATACATTCCTTAATTATGTACATAATATGGATCATAGTCACAATGCAGAGGTGTAATCATACTAGATACATGATAAATATCATGACAATACAATGCTAGATTATGAATAACACACTAAGCACAAAAGTAGAGTAAACATGATATGAAAGATGCACTAGGTACTAAACAACATGTATCAAACATGTATGATTATTCACATGGAAAGAAAATCAAACATTAAGAGACATATCAAATAAATGATAATATGTATAAAAATATCATGCACATATACAGAATGGATGACACATCAAACACATAATCAAATACGATAAAGTGTGATTTATATAAAACATGAATGAACATGACAAGGATGATAAATAACATAGGATAAAAATCTAAGCATGATGGACATAATAAGTAGGATGATAGGCACACTAGAATAATGAACATGATCATCGACACATCAATTTTTGATGATGATCATGTAAGCATATCAAAATCATGAGTTTAAAATTGAGTGACCTAACATCCCTATAACATGGAAATAATCATAAACAACTCACTATATCATAATAATCCTTCAATAGTAGTGAACCATGTCAAGTATGTCTGCTTCATAAAACAATCATATAATTCCTAAATCATAGATGATGTTAGGAGTATCCTGACATAAAGGTTAAATTTTCCCTCACATTGACCCTAAGATAAACATGGGGTATTATAAAATCTTGCCATTCAAGGTCTAAAGATGATTTGCCCCAAATGTTGCCCTAATTTTCCTGCTGACAAGAATGAAATAGTGTGATAAAATTAAATGAATAAAATGATTATAATTTGGAATTTAAAAGATTACCCCCATACTCAAGTGGCCATAGAGAGTTGTCACCTACCAGGATTTGAAGTTTCAATAATGATCTTTAAATCCATTGTTCAGAGTTTACATTACCATACATGAGTAATAAGACGTATTTTTATCTTGATTTTAAATTGCATTACAATTATGATCCATAAGGTATATCTTAGGTTTGGGCATTGGGTGGCTCCATCCATGGAAAAATTATATTTATAGACCCATGTCTCTAAAAATTAATTAAAAATTAATTTTAAAATATTTAGTAGATTTATATCAACTATTTAAAAAAAAGGGTACACAAGCATTTAAAATATTTTTTCAATTAGGTAAATATATGGAATAAGGTAGATCTAACTAAATACAATTATAAACAATAATTTAGATCTACCTAAGAACAAGGAGAGGGAATGAAAGTACCACAAATTATAAATGACCAATAGAAATGAAAGGAGAAAGAAGGAGGAATATAAATAATTGAAATTTACTTGCCTTGGTCCTTAAAGTACCTAGAATTTTGAAGAACACGGTTATAGAACTATGCATAATGAAATTTAGAAATCAAACTCTACTTTGTGTTGATGACTACTTTTATACAATGTCAAAAAATATCAACCACTTTCAATAACGTGAAAAGTGATAATTTCTACTGAATGTGGAAACCTATTACGAATGTGTCTCTATTGCTCTTCATAGTTTAAAACTTTATATAATCCTTCAAAAATAATAGATGCATAGATGCCTCTCTCATATTTATAAATAAGTTCAGGTAGAGTGAAGTCTTTGTGAATTAATATGTTGTTCAAGATGACTTTTACCTTCATAGATTGGTAGTTTAGGAGCTACAATACCTACTGATAATGGATAAAATGTTATTTCAAGTGCCAAAGGATCATGAAACAAATTATGGGAGTTCATTTAATAGTTATAACTATAGACACTTTACTCTACTTGAAACACCTTAGCATGTAAGGTTTTAAAAGTTTGCTCAAGAGAGTATGCATTATGTGAGGTTGGTGATGGACCATGCATAGTAATCAAAAGTAGTGTGTTTGATGCCTATGTAGAAAGAGGATTATGAATATGTTGGAAACCTTGTGATGATCCCATACCTAGGGATGATGACATACATTTAAAGTTGCTGATATATGAATAGACTTGCAATATTGAAAACTATAAAACTTAAAGTGGGAGTTTTTACTTGGGATGGATTTGAATGTTCTCCTAATGTAGAAACATGGGGTAGTTTATATTTTTAATATCTTACAATGTATTGTAGTGTTTTATATAGATTGAATTAAAGATATGTAATGAATTATTTATCATTAATTTATCTAATTACTCTATATTAGCTTTATTAGTTTTAACACTCATGATAAGTCCATCAATAGGGTGCATAATATGCCTTATAGTACTCTGAATGTATAATTTTTCTTATTCCCAAGTCATACTTGATTTGACAAAGATTTTCCTTCACAATGCTTATATCCTAGGAGCATTGTTGCAACCATGTGAATTGAGTAAGGCTTGAGAATGCACATTATTCATTTATCCTTTTTTTTGTATTTGATTTTGATGCTTGCCAATATATAGTGAATCTAAACAACACCTTAGAAAGCAACATAAAATGTGATGATGAACCTATGAGCTAAATCAAGAGGTAGAATCAAATTTTAGCCATTGTTACCATGCTTTTAATTTGAAATTAAAACTTTGAATTTTCAAAGGAGATTAGATGTGTAACCAGACAATGTGTGTTCACTTTGTAGACTCTTAGATATACTAATCATAGGCATAAATAATGAATAAGTCCCAAAGGGGCACGAACTATAGAGGATTCCACCATCTCGTAGCCACACTATCCTGTCTCTAGGGTATGTTAAGAGTAACTTTATAGGGTTAACCACTTATTGGTGCACTACAAAAATAAACAATTAATGATTTTCTATAGATAAAAAATAAAACCCAAGAATTTATGATATATTGTGAAGTATGTGGAAACTAAAATCTATATATAGTGTTATTTAATGGCTTGAATATTGAGGAAATACCCCTCAAAACATGGATTAGAGAAAACTAAAGACTACTTTGGCCAAAACAACAACACCTATGAGTTTTAGAACTACCATAACACACTTTATAGGATGAAAGCAAAGAAATACAAATGAAATTTGAAATCAAAATAAAAAATGAAAACCAAATCAAAAGAATATATTTTTATATATAAAAATATGAAAATAATCTAAATCCCTAGGAAAGTATTAGAAAATAAAATCTAAAAAAATATATGGGTTTACCAATATGTTTTACCTTATTTTTGATATAGCAATTTAAATTTTTATCTAATAAGTGTAAAACTTGAGATAAATTAGAATGCTAGAGATATATAATTATTAACAATATTAATATTTAAATTTATAAATATAGAAATACACAATTTTTGGGAAAAATAAGGAAGAATTTTTTTAAATCTTAGATTGTGTTCTTAGTTGATTGCTTTGGATAGATGATAATAGAAATCGATAAAAGATATGGTTATGAATACTCATAATCAAGTACATAATCTAAAGATGCTTTTTGATAAGTCTACACTCGTTGAAAAAAATGAAGGTCGATCATATCTGTTGATTAAAAAATTGTCTGAGTTAGCCATGAATGATGTATGATAGTGAAAAATAGAGAAAAAAAATTGTGATAGTGCAGGATTAGGTAATAAAATTTGGTTTCCATTTTGTTTGCTATGTTTACACATGTATATGTATGTCTTCATTTCCATATTTTTCCATTTATTTTTATGTGAAGGCTAAAATACATGTATGATGCAAATGTAAAATGAAACATATAAAAATTCAATGTAAATGAAACATATAAAGTGAAATGTAAAATATATCTATGTGCCTAGCTTAAAACAAAAGATATGTATATGTTGAAGCTCATAGTAAATATGAAAAACTATTAACCAACGATATGAGAAAGAGTAGAAATATCAAAGTAGATAATGCATTGAGGCAAACTTGTCTTAATCTTAAAAAAAGTAGGAAAAGACCCCATCAAATCATTTTTCTCTAAATAAACATCTCAGGTGCATTGTATGTCTCATTGATGTCAAATTTATTTGGAGGAGTAACAATTGATTTCTTAGGATCACTATTTTCTATGGTAATATAATCGATAAAGGAATTTTGTTTAGGAATCCATTTATGTAATTTTTGAGTTGTAATTAGATCCTCTTTGGGATGGTTCAAATATTTATTTATAAATGTTCTATCTTATTGAATTATAACTTTTTCAACTTGAAAATGGAATGAAATATACTCATGTGTACTATCAACAATTGATTTAATGTCTTGTAACCACTATATACCACATATATAATTATACAATATCATAGTAAATGTCACAAAAAAATAGTGTAGGAAATGTTTGTGAACCAAGTGGTAATGTATGACCCAATGGTTTAGGTATATGATCAAGTAGATAGGTAAATATCTTAGTTAAATCATCTTTATCATAACCATGTTTCTTAAAAAAATTAAGAGTGCAAATTTTGAATGGTGATTCATCATCAATAATAATCCCATGTCTTAGTTTTCCTTCTATAAAAACATGTATAATTAAAGGTTTCATATGAGATAAGTTTGGTAATGGAGTATATTTTTAAACCATAGGAGGAAAATCATAGTGTTTAAGTCATTCTACATTGGAAATAATACTTACAATTTGTGTTTTATTAATAATTTTATCAATCTCAATGCCATTGTACATGCATAAAACAACATGCTAACATGTGCACTTTTCGAGGTCTAGCCAATAAAATTAACATAATAGATAGATGTATGGATGAATCTATGGATTGGGCTGATTGATTTGAGGAATGAGATTTTGGATGGCAAGTAGTAAGGGATGATCATGATGGTGCCAAAAGAGATCTATCATGTCATGGTGTTTTTTTAGGTCATTGAATTGGGAAGAGATGAAACTTCAAGGTCCCTCGATATCAATAATGATAATGAGACAAAGTTCATGATCAATACTAGTAATAATAGAGTGGGTGTAGTTGTGTTAGATGACTTGGTATTTGATTGATCATGTTGGGTTGGATATGCCAGGTCAATGTCATACAAAAAGTGAGTGAAATACAAAAAGGATATTTCCTATGGATAAAATAAAAGGAAAGGTGGGTGGCTCAACTTGGATGACATTATTTTAACGACATTGTGAATGAGGAAGAATGACTATGGGAGGATCAAGAATTCATTCTTGATTTTCAAGAACGTATAGAGAGTTAACAATAAGGTATGGAATGGGGGTAAAAAAAAATACTTCCCACATGTTCTTTTCATTAATTTCACTTTGTAGGTTGCTTTTAGGAACATGAGATTTAACCTAAGGAAAATACCTACTATAATAAGGTAAGGATGCTCTAGAAGTGTCATGAAAGAGGAAATCAAATTTGTTTTAGGTGTAATGAAGCATATATATATATATATATATATATATATATATATATATATATATATATATATATATATATATATATTTAACGATATGATTGCTGCATTTAAATGTTTTGGCAATGAATTTATGCTTGTGCTCATTTTGAAAAGGCTTTTTTGGATGTTTGGGATCATTTTGACAACGTTTGGAAAAGGAAAAATCTAATGGATGAAAACACAATGTTGAAAGAAATAAAGTAATGAATACTAAAATTTAATTAAAATACAATGATTGTTTTTTTAATTTTTCAATGTTTTGGATACATGCAAAATTAAAATTGAAATTTTGAAGGAAATATTGAAGTGTTGATTTTCCTAGTTTTTCTTAGCTTGCAAGATGATTTGCTTGATGCAATCTAAATGATCTAAATTTATTTTTTGGATTTTATTGTTAAAATATTATGAAATAATATTATGCAAATTTATATTTTATAACATACAAATACGAAAATCAAGTCTTAAAAACCTAACAACCACACCTACTAAGAATCTAAAAACTATGTTCACACATGCAAGCTAGAGACTAGTTTTGAAGGTTTTGAAAATTTGTTTATGAAATAGAATGATAAATGGATGAAATTATACCAATATAATATTATATTTTTTTTAATAAAATTATCTAAAATAATGTTATTTCACTATGCAACAATAAAATTCTAGATCTAGTCTGTTAGGGTTTGAATGTCTAGGTTGTTTAGTTTTTTTGAGTATGCATGTTTGAGAGTTATTTTGTGTATGAAATCTTGTCTGAAACTGAATGTCAAATATTTTAGTTTGGTTTTAATTATTATTATTTGTTTATTTATTGATCTACCCTATAATATGTGCAAAACTATGTTCTTTCAAGGAAGTTGTAATGTAATTGCAAAAGAAGAGATCTAGACTATGTTTTTATGTAAGAGAGGAAAGAGTGAAGGATTTATTTTCTTTCTATTTTATGTGATTTTTTTAAATTTAAATATAATATAATTAAAAAATAATACTATATTATTCTAAACTAATAAATGAAAATAATACTAAAAAATGAAATCTTCCAAATTGATTAATGGTTATGATCAAGCAGAGGTAAGAGATTGTTATTGTTGAGAGCATCCTCATGAAGCTAAATCCTCTACCCAATGTGACTATATTAAATATATAATAAGGATGGTATAAAAATAAATAAAACAAGGAGGACATAATCTTAGATAAGAGTAGAGTTGTATTATGGTTGGTTGATCCACTAATTACAAATACTATGTTGTTGATCTAATGAATTCTTGCCTCTAAAACTGTATATATTTGACATGAAAATGACCAAAGGTGGAGCAAAAGATTTTTAAAAACTAAAATACTGTGGGATTAGGTTGTGTAGATATTAGAAACACCAATATTAAATGTAAATTTTGGATCCAAAAATCACCTAAAATTGAGATACTTGTAGAAGAAGAGAGGAGGGTATAAATGAGTTTAATTGAGTTTGACTAAGAGTTAAACTTGGAAGGGACAAGGATGGATAGAAAAAAGAGTAAGAGTGATTTGGTCTATCATGAGGGTGATAACTAAGCCAAAAATATAAAAATCAATGAAAATAATCAAAAATACATGAGCACTAAATTCTCAGATGCTAAAATTGAAAGACATGTACACTGTGGTGAAAACATTGCTATTTGTAGGTGATGGATATGCAATCACCACATAAGGTGATGAAACCATTAGCCTTTGTGATTAGACCTTCATGGTAAGGGGATAAATTTATACCTATATTATGTTTTAATCATGGCCGTTTATGAAACCACCATAGCATACACATCTAAAGAGCGATGGTTCCATCATCAAATGAGGCAATTTTATCTTGAAAAGGGGATGTTTTCTCCTAAAGATAAGGACTTAAAAACCAAAGGAAAAAGGATTCAAAATGGGCATATTTAAGGTTATTAAAGGATAAAAATGGCTAAGGAGAGAGTGGGAAGCAAAATTTTAGAGAGAATCAACCCTAAGCGTATTTGTGGAGATCTTTGAATCATCATTAGATTTGTGAGAAATATTGTACCATGTAATTTTTTGGTGCGTACATATTTCCCCCCAAGGATTATGTTTTATCGTGAATTTACAAGTGTGTGGTATTGAGTACTATCATACTCAAGTGAAAATGAGGGTTAGAAAACTTACCATACTTACCTGTGTGGCACAACAAATCCAATCGAGACTTCATACAACCTACGAATAAAAGACAGGGATCAAGTTTTAGGATTATGCCTTGTTAATCCTAAAAAAGAGTTGTTGGCCTCAAAATTTGATTGAAAATCAACCATTTTTGACCTCATGATGAGATGGAGTATCTAGGAGGCTATGAGGATGAGGCAAAGAGTTACTAGTTTGTAGAATTGAAGATTATACAAGTTCCAATAGGTATGCTAATGTGGTATAAGAATACCTTCATAGAGAGCCAAAGTTTAGCATAGGTTGTTGCAATGTGTAGATGGCATGTTGGTTGTAGGCTCCAACATGATTAATGGTGATAATAATTTGGTGACTATGATGATATGAAGGATCAAACCAAGGATGGAGATGCATATGGATGGGAAAAGCAATGAAGTCAAGTATTCCACTTCTTGTTGTTGTGAGTTATCTTCTAGAGTATCTTATAAGAGGAAAAGACATGGTTGTCCTATGTATTTTATTAGTTTTAAGTAAGAAGCCTCATATTATCCATGGTGTAGACTAAACTAGATACGTCCAAGCAGTGGGAGTAGTGAATAGTTCATGGTAGAATCCTATAGAAGGATGTGTTTATGGTGAAGTGGGTGTCACTTCAAGTTGCTACAATTTCTTTAGATAAATAGATGTTGATAAAGCTAGTCAGGGTAGAGAAGTTTTTGTATTGTATAAAACTTCTACTGGGCTTATTATGTGGAGTAACAATGGGCATTGGCACTGATATAAACTAGATGGTAATTGGTTGGTAGAAGACACATGTGTTTTAAAGTCATGTGTATATGAATTCAAGTGGGAGATTGTTGGGTGTGAAGCCACTATTAACAAGACACTATTCATAGGATATATTCATAGTCACTAATCATGATGACATGTAATGAAGGTGATGTGGCAGGAGGGCCCATGGTGGGTCCTACAATGTGATTAGGATGATGTGATATGTTTGGGGCTTAGTACTCTAGTAAAGGACATGGGTTTTGTCCTTAGTGAGTCACATGGGTTTGTCATGTGGTGAAAAAGACAAGAGGTCATGTATGGATCAAATTTATAAGGGGACCTATGATTCACATGTGTAGAGAAAGTCAAAAGGTGATTGTAATACCTTTTGGACTTATGTGATCACATAGAAGAAGAAGACAACAATGCACTATTGTAGATTGACCTCACATGTGTGAGTGAGGCATAATTATTAGAGTCAAATGGGGTGTCTTGGATATTGTATACAGTAGAGCATCTAATTTGTTGACCCTAGGAGATGAAGACAAGAAGAACACTATTGATTGTTTGAACTCACTTATGGAAATGGGGAGCAAGTTTTGGATCCGTATGGAGGTGACACATGTTTTTGTCTAAAGTGAAGATGATTTGAAGATTTTTTCACATGGTGAGAAAAATTATGGAGATAACATGACATCCACTCATGTGTGGGTCCAATTTCTAGTCCACCATGAAGTTTCTCTGAGATGTAAAATGATATAAATCATTGCATTCTCTTTTATATTTATGAGAAGCCCATATGGGGCTATCCACTCTTGGATCATTATTTTAGGTTGGATGTTGGAAGGTATGGAATATTAGCTCATGTATATGCTTGGGTTATAAGCATCATTCATGCTTAGGTGGTTAGATCCTATAAGGCTTAGATGAGAGCATGGCTCACCTAGTTTTTTAGAATCATGGAGATCATTGAGGTTAGAGGTTAGAGCCTAAAAGGCTATGTTAGCTTGGCTCACCTAATTGGAGCTTGGAGGATTTTTATCTTAGCTCTTGAAGATAGAGGTTGAGGCTTTGGAGCTCACCTTGGATGCTATGGTTGTTAGCATCATGATAGATTTGCATATTACAACTTGGAGGTTGGAGCATATAAGGCTTGGATGCAAGATTGGTTCTCTTGAGTGTTTATAAGCATTAAAAAAGGAGTTGTTGAGAGAAGCTATATATAAGAGAGTTGTTGATGGAATATGAAGTATGGATGCCAAGCATAGGAGAGAGGCTTCTAATTGGGTAGAACATTTTTGGGATGTTGATGCACCCAATGTGGATGTGAATTTTGGGGTAAGGCTTTTAAGGGTTGAGGGATATGATACCTTTAACCTTTGAAAGGACATTATTGATATCCTTAACTCTCAACTATTGGGAGATAAAAGGACTAATGGGTTAATTTAAAACTATTCACTCATGATCTGGTGGATTAAGGAGAGGATTATACACTACTTATGGGCTTAATAGGTCCTTGCATGTACATATATAGACCTCTATAAGATTACATAGTTGGGGGATCTCTTGATTATCCACCCCACACTCATCATGATCTGAGTGTATAGGAGAATGGTTTTGTATCAAAAATGGATTGTTGTTGGTGATGTTAGGGTTATTAGAGCCTCAAAATGGACAAATGTCAAACTATTTAGAGATTTTCCCCATGCAATTGGGACTTTGATACTGACCAATCTAATGTCCTTTCTTACCAAGGGATGGTGAGTCAATGGGATTACAAGGGAGCATAACTCATGGTATATGTAATGGTGCAATAGGTATGGGAAAAATGAGTACATGTGAATAAACACCCTATTTAGAGGGTTCCCTAGCAATTCAGGATGCATTTCACATGCAACCTCCATGTGCCTCTAGTAATATACATGGTCATTAGAGAGGCCAGGGCAACTAGACTTGGAAGATTGAGTGCCATCAATTAGCAATAAGAGTTCCCGTTACGAGATTGGTAGTGATGAGGGGATCTTAGGGAGGACCAAAAAAACATCCTACAAGAAGAGGGGAAGGTCCAATACTTGTGATAATTCTATTATCATTATCGATTATAAAACATTAACAATATATCATGTAGCTACTACCATTACCACTGCAGTAAGGTCCTTTATAATAAAAATAGGTAGTATAATCACCACCACCTCCACCACCATAATAAGATCCCCTATAGTAGCATTAGGTAGTCAAAAATGAAGGACTAGAGTTTCTAGATCTAGAAGAGGATGGAGAGGATAAGTATGATGATGAGTCATATCTAGACTGACATGAGGATGATACTTGTGTTGAGTTATGGAGCTAAAAGCTTCACTAGATGAACAAATGTAGAGGTTGCTGGAGTTACATAGTCACCGACATCGATTAGGGGTGGACCAAAAGTGATCGACATCGATTATGGATCGGTCAATGTCGATCATATGCAGATAGACAGGGACCGACGTCGGTCACTTGTGCATTCCAGAAGTCTATTTTTGAGGGAGAATAGATTGTTTGCATGAAAAAAATAACTGTTAGTTTTGAGTCTGCATTTCTATTTTTGGCAGGACAAATTTGAACTTTTGATTAAGAGGTGTATCTAACGGTGGAGAATTCATAGCTCATGAATCCTAGTATTATATAATAGGGTTATATCTTCATAGCTTGTAAAATGAAAAAGTTGTAATTGAGAGAGAAAACTCTTGAGGGAAAGAGATTTGTACATCTGAGAGGTGTGAGAAAAAAGAGAGATTTCTTCATTGTATTTCCTTCTGGAAGAGTTTAATACAAGTTTTTGATTGTTTCTTGTATCTCATATTCTTTGCTGATTTTGATTTCTACTTACTTATTATTTTTGGTTTAATTTCGTGTTTAGTTGCTTACACAAAAGTAATCAATTGTGTTGTAAGATCCTAACAAGTGGTTTCAGAGCTTGGATTCACTAACAGTTGGTATCAGATTGTGTTAGTGTTTGTTGATTACAGGTTCACTCACAAGGGTTTTTGTTTGAGTGGGAGTAAAGCAATGGCAGAAGAAAGTAAACTAATAATGGAGAAGTTCAACGTCAAGAATTATCAATTATGGAGGATGCAGATACAAGATTATTTGTATCAGAAAGATATGTAATTACTATTGGGAGGGGTTTCAAGAAAGCCCACAAATATGCAAGATGAAGAATGGAATGTTCTTGATAGAAAGGCTCTGGGATCTATAAGGTTGAGCCTGGCATCTTCTGTGATTTTTAGCTTATCATAGGCAAAGAAAATGGTAGAGTTAATGGATAATTTGGAAAATTTATATGAAAAGCTCTTAGCTTCGAATAAGGTATATCTTATGAAGAAATTATTTAATTTGCAAATGCAGGAAGGTGGATCTGTATCTAGTCATCTTAATGATTTCCATGCAACAGGAAATCAGTTAAATTTAGTCAAAATAGTTTTTGATGATGAAATTAAGGCTCTCTTAATCTTAGGCTCTTTACTTGAAACCTGGCATAGTTTGGTAATGGCAGTCAGTAATACTGCATCTGCTTCAAATATCTTGAAAGTAGATGATGTTGTTAGTGTAATCTTGAATGAAGAAATTCACAGGAAAAGCACAAAGGAAACATCAGGTAATGTTTTAAGTATTGAAAGCAGGGGAAGGCAAAGAGAGAAGGGCAAGCAAGGGAGATCAAGGTCTAAGTCAAAGATGAGAAATAGATCCAAATCTAGAAATGGAAGAATAACCTACTGAAATTGTGGAAAGATAGGGCATGTAAAGAAAGATTTCTAGTTGAAAGTTAAAAAAGAAAATCAGCATGAAGGTAATAAAAAAGCAAAAGTTGCAGGTATTGTTGCATAGGATGCTCTTATATTTTCTTTGGATAATAGAATAGAATCTTGGGTTTTAGATTCTAGTGCCTCTTTCCATGCAACCCTAAATAGAGAATTTTTTAATGATTATGTCCATGGAGATTTTGAAAATTTTTATAGGGGATGATGAACCTTGTCAAATTATTGGCAAAGGAAAAGTGCAGCTGAAATTGCAGAATGGCAACACATGGGTGTTGAAAGATGTCATGTATGTACCCATCCTGAAGAGGAATTTGATTTCTATAAGAAAGTTGGGGGATGAGGGTTGCATAGTAACTCTCATAGCTAAATCTTGGAAAGTTTTCAAGGGTGCACTTGTATTAGCCAGAGGTAAGAGAATAGGTACACTCTATCTATGTACTTGTATTACTGATTATTCTCTTTCTATTTTATCTACTTCAGATGTAGATGTAAAGTTGTGGCATTGTAGGCTTGGCCACATGAGTGAGAAGGGAATGAGTGTTCTTAAGTCAAAAGGTAAGCTTTCAAATTTGAAAAGCATAGATCTAGATTTCTGTGAGCATTGTATTTTTAGAAAATAGAAGAAAGTGAGGTTTCTCAAAACTGGGTCAACAAAGAAGAAGCACAAATTGGAGCTTGTTCACATAGACGTGTGGGGACCAGCTCAGGTAGCTTCTATTGGAGGATCATGGTATTATGTTACTTTCATTGATGATGCTACAAGAAAGGTATGGGTTTATTGCATAAATAATAAATCTGATGTTTTTGACACATTTAAGAAATGGAAAGCTTTGGTTGAGAATGAAACAAGTTTGAGATTGAAGTGCCTTAGATTTGACAATGGTGGTGAGTACTGTAGTAATAAATTCAGTAGTTACTATTCTATGAGTGGAATACGCAGGGAAAGGATGATTCTAAAGACACCTCAGCAAAATGGAGTTGCTGAAAGGATGAATAGAACAATAATGGAGTGTGGACGGAGTATGAGGTTGCATGCTAGTTTGCCCTTATAGTTTTGGGCAGACGCTGTAGATACTGTGGTTTACCTGATTAATAGAGGACCCTCTACTACACTGGATGGTGGAATTCCAAAAGAGGCTTGGACAGGTAAAAAGGTAGATCTTTCATTTCTTAGAGTTTTTGGTTCTAAAGCTTTTGTGTATATTGATAAAGAAAATAGAAAGAAGTTGGATGCTAAATCTATGAGGTGCACATTCATTGGTTATGGCTCTGGAGATTTTAGATTCTGGTTGTGGATTTTAGAAACTAACAAAATTATTAGAAGTCATGATGTTGTTTTCAATGAGAAGGTGATGTACAGTGATCAACTCAAGAGGCTGAATAATTCTAAGCAGAGAAATGTTGATTTGGATGAGGTAATGATCCAAAATGAGCTTGTAGGTAAAAATAATCACACACAAGAAAACACAAACATCGACATCAGTCAAGAAAGAATCGACATCAGTTAGGCAAGAACCGACGTTGGTCGTGTAGGAACTGACGTCGGTCAGATAGTAACTGATGTCAGTCAGGTGGAACCAAAATCGGTCAGGTACAGACCCAGAGATGACCAAGATCGGTCATTAACAGAGAATTTGGGCAAACAACAAGCTGTGAATGAGTCTCAAATGCCTGTGAGGAGGTCTGAAAGGGTAAGTAAACCTCCAATTAGATATTCCCCTTCTTTATTCTACTTGTTTCTCACTCATAGTGGAGAACCAAAAAGTTTTGATGAGACAATGCAGGTAGAATCTAGGAAACAGTGGGAGCATGGCATGAATGAGGAAATTGATTACTTGAAAGAGAACCAAATGTGGGATTTGGTTGAGTTGCCAGCCAGAAAGAAAGCACTAAAAAATAAATGGGATTACAGGTTAAAAGGTGAGAATGGACAAATGAGACATAAGGCTAGGTTGGTAGTAAAGGGATTTGCACAGAAACTAGGTATTGATTTTGGTGAAATTTTTTCTCTTATAGTAAAGATGACTTCTATTCAGACTGTATTGTCTTTAGTTACTATTGAGGATTTGCATCTTGAGCAGCTTGATGTTAAGACAACATTTCTTCATGGAGATTTGGATGAAGAAATATATATGGATTAGCCGAAAGGTTTTGAGGTCAAAGGTAAGGAGAAACTTGTGTGCAGGTTGAAGAAAATCTTATATGGTCTTAAACAAGCTCCAAGACAATGGTATTTGAGGTTTGATAGGTTTATGACAGAGTATGGCTTCAGTAGATGTCAATCTGATCATTGTGTTTATTTTGACAGATTGGATAATGGTAGTTATATTATCCTGTTACTGTATGTAGATGATATGCTTGTTGCAGGTTCACACATGCAGGATATTTTTGAGCTTAAGGTAAAATTAGCTCACACATTTGCCATGAAAGATTTAGGAGCAGCAAAGAAAATCCTTGGCATGAGTATTAAGAGAGATAGGAAGAATCACAGTTTGATTTTGTCTCAAGAGGATTATGTGAACAAGGTGTTGGAGAGGTTCAATATGCAGGATGTAAAATTGGTAAGCACACCTATGGCTGGACACTTCAAGTTGAGCAAAGAACAATGTCCTAAATCACATGATGAGGTTGAGTACATGAGTAGAGTTCCATATGCTTTAGCAATTGGGAGCTTGATGTATGCAATGGTATGTACTAGACCTGATATTGCCCAAGCAGTAGGAGTTGTCAGCCAGTTTATGGCCAATCCAAGAAAGGAACACTAGAAAGCAGTTTAGTGGATTCTCAAATATCTGAGAGGGACCAACAGTAGGCATTTATGCTATGGAGGGTCAAACACTTCTCTACATGGGTATGTAGATTCAGATATGACAGATGACTTGGATGGTAGGAGAAGCACCACAAGATATGTGTTCACTGTTGGTGGAACGGTGGTTAGCTAGATTTCAAAGTTGCAGAAGGTTGTTGCCTTGTCTACTACAAAGGCATAATACATTGCAGTCACAGAGGCTAGCAAGGAAATGACTTGGATGACTCAGTTCATGGAAGAGTTGGGAAAGGAGCAAGAGAGTTACAGATTGTATAGTGATAGTCAGAGTGCAATTCATTTGGCAAAGAATTCAGCCTTTCATTCAAGAACCAAACATATATAGCTTAGGTACCACTTCATTAGACAGGTATTGGAAGATGGTGAGTTGAAGCTGGAAAAGATCCATACGGATAAGAACCCTGCTGATAAGTTAACAAAGCCAATAACAAAGGAGAAGTTGAATCTTCATTCAACTATTGTTGATATTCAAGATTGAACTTGAAGATGGAGAAACAAGCTAGAGGATGTTGTTGTACAGGTACAGGTGCAACTGTTTATCTCCAAGTGGGAGATTGTTGAATTGTGGAGCTAAAAGCTTCACCAGATGAGCAAATGCAGAGGTTGTTGGAGTTACACAGTCACTGATGTCAGTTAGGGGTGGACCAGAAGTGACCAATTTTAGTTATGGATCAGCTGACATCGGTCATATGCAGATAGACAGGGACTGACATCGGTCACTTGTGCATTTCAGAAGTCTATTTTTGAGGGAGAACAAATTGTTTGCATGAAAAGATTAACTATTAGTTTTGAGTCCGCATTTCTATTTTTGGCAGGATAGATTTGAACCTTTGATTAAGAGGTGTATCTAACGGTGGAGAATGCATAGCTCATGAATCCTAGTATTATATAATAGGGTTAGATCTTCATAGCTTGTAAAATGAGAAAATTTTAATTGAGAGAGAAAACTCTTTAGGGAAAGAGATCTGTACATCTAAGAGGTGTGAGAAGAAAGAGAGATTTCTTCATTGTATTTCCTTCTGGAAGAGTTTAATACAAGTTTTTGGTTGTTTCATGTATCTCATATTCTTTGCTGATTTTGATTTCTAGTTACTTATTATTTTTGGTTTAATTCTGTGTTTAGTTGCTTACACAAAAGTAATCAATTGTACTGTAAGATCCTAATAACTTGTGAAACAAATTATTTATTTATTTCATCTCTTTGTTGCACTTATTTTAACATAATCAATTTACTATTTCTATTTTCATATGATTGTATCTGATGTCTATCTATTTATTTTTTAGTTGCATAAACATCTACTAGATATAAGAAAATGATCAAGGACACCTTAGTTAGTATTTTACATGTGGGCTCCAATTAGACTAGGGATCAACTATTGTTAGACGTAGGACTTCCTACTAGGATAGATAAACATATAAATATGTTTACCATAACATGCCATGCATCCTTAGCTCTAGTTGATCAGGTAAGGGAGATCACCACACTATGGGCAAGAGTGATTGTGGTGAAGGTTCATGTGCAAACTTTAATTGACATTTTGGTAGGTAGAGAAGGTCAAGCTTCTTTGAGCCAATAAATAGGGAGAGTGACAACCTCCCAGGGAGGGATCAATAAGAGGTGACATAGGAGATAGAGTCCATGACACTCGTTGGTACCAAATAATTCTCACAAGAGGAGGACAAGACATTAGGTTCACCTATTGTACATGTACTTATATTATTGCATTTTGATTTTTTTGAGACACATTTTCCCTCTATAGAGGTGGATTGTATTTGAGAATCGATTATAAAAACTACAATATTATATGTGTTTGTGTGTGTGCGTGCGTGTGTACGTGCGTGCGTGCGTGCGTGCGTGCGTGCGTGCGTGCGTGCGTGCGTGCGTGTGTGTGTGTGTGTGTGTGTGTGTGTGTGTGTGTGTGTGTGTGTGTGTGTGTGTGTGTGTGTGTGTGTGTGTGTGTGTGTGTGTGTGTGTGTGTGTGTGTGTGTGTGTGTCTTTGGTCTATTTAAGTGACTTATCATGAAGTGTTATGTGTTTACTTTTATGTATGCTTTTTCAGTGTATATGACTAGGCATGTGATCATATATCATGTATCTCTTATGTTTTTTATAATTCTATGGAAAATGCTTATATATGTGAGATATGGAAATGGAATGTATGAAAATAATGGAATATGATGGATATGTGTAAAACTATAAATGCACTAATAACTATTTTATAGGTGATTGATCAAGTTATTTCATTTACATAACTTATGACTTTTAACTTGAACTAAAAGGAATGAAAAGGAAAATAGGATATGTACCAGATGGTGAAAATGAAAACTATATATCAAAAATTTTCATGTAATAGGAATATGACCTAATCCTTACGAGAAAAGGGGGAAGAATGTACATCTTGATAAAATTATAAAAAATTAACTTTATTGGCTTCATCTAAAGGTAACTAGCCCTGATAGAGTCAGTAAATTGGATAAAGTCACCCTTTTCAGCATAGACATGTAAACAAGTCTTTTGAATAATTTTTATAAAACCTTTTATAATTTGATATGGATTTTGCATTTGATTTTTACTTTGGTTTTTAACCCCCTACACTTATTCTCATGTGACTAGGAAGACACATGGTCTCATCGGCAAAGACTAGATGTACATAAATAAGGGCATCTCTCCCCAATGCTAACCCCATACGACTAGTAATATGCGAGGGATCAACACCAAATATTAGTGAAGTGTGAGAGACATGATATTTTAATTTTATTTGCATAAGATTTTTATTTTCATGTGAGTGTATTTTTTTATTTGTCGTATATTTTTATAAGGTCATTACCCCAAAATATTGGCCCCATGTAACCAATAAAATGCAAGGGCTCATCATTAGGGACCAAGATTGAGAGAAATGTTACCTATTTTTTATCATGTTAATGTTTTATAATTTTTAGACACCGTAAGAGGAGACTTTACCATGGAAATAATTCTAGACTAGGTTGTTGGCTTGCATTCTCTAAGTTTTGCAAGAAGGTGTAGGGAAAGAGAGGTATACTTTGATCATAAGAAATAAGATAAGAACCAATTTAATGTTGATTTTGAAAAATTTTTCCATAGGTACTACAAAAATGGAATGATATGATAAGTTTCATTCTAAAATTCTTTGTTATCCAAACTGACAACTAAATAATCACCAAACATGAGATCTGATATACACGATAACATATAGACAATAAAAAATGTAAAGCAATGAGGGAAATGTGACATGAATTAACTAAATATAAAATCATTTAAAGTGCAAAGAGTTCAAAAACTCACCAAACTCATTACCCTCTAAAGTGTATAAGTGATAGGATCCATTCTTAAAGTCTTCTGTCACTAAATAAGAACCTAACTAGTTGGGTCTAAATTTTATACCTCTTCCTTTTATTTTATCTATTTGACTATTGAGTATACATACAAGGTCTGTCACATACATAAGGAATTCATGGATAGTTTTATTAAAATGTTGGATCATTCACTCTTTTTATGCAATTTAGTTTTATGCAACAAGTCAATTTCATCTAAAGTTTTCAGTTTAGCTAGCTGTGTGCTTTTATATTCTTCATGATCAAGGAGACCATGCAAAGAGACATTAAGGCTAGGTATTTCCACCTCTAAGGGTAGAATAGATGCATATCCAAATAAGAGGGAGTGTGGGGTTTCCCCTGTGGGTGTTCAAATACTCAACCTGTAGGCCCATAGTGCTGGATAGAGCTTTAGGTTCCAATCTCTTTTAGTATCTTTAACAATTTTTACCAAGATTAAATTTAGAGTTTTATTTGTGGCCTTAGATTGGCCATTAGCCTATGGATAATAAAGAGAGATGGTATGATGGGATATAGAAAATTTATTACACACTTGATAGACCTTGGGGTTATTGAAAGGAGACCCATTGTATGTGATGATGGCTTGTGGGAGTCTGAACTGACAAATGATTTGATTCAGAATAAATTTAACAATGAATGATCTTGTAAATTTGTTAAATGAATAACTTCTAGCTACTTGGTGAAATATTTAGTGGATATGATGATGAATTAGTGACCATTTGAGGAAATAGGAGAAAGCTTGCCAATAAAATCTAGACCCCAAGAGGACATGGGCCATGGGGTAATGTTGGGTTGTAACACCCCTATGGGATTTTGAATCTCATGGGAGAAGTGTTAAAAATTCTAAAATTTTCTTACATATTCAACAACATCATGTTTGAGAGTGGACCAAAATTATCCCATCCCATGGATCTTACATGTAGTTATGTGGTCACTAAATTATCCACGACAAACACTGCTATTACAATGAAATAAGACCTTTTTTAAATCCTCTTAATTAACACACCTTAACAACATCTTATCAAAGGATTTATGATAGAGAACCTCATCTAGGATAACATATTTGGACTTAATGATGTGAAGGCACTACCTATGATGTGAGTTGGCACCCTCGAGATAAGCATGATCAAATAAATAATTTATGATATCAATGTTCTAAGGAGAGGAAATAATGATAGGTTTATCTATATAAAAAATCAATTTGTCAAGAAATTATGTATCAATTAGATCACCAACTTTTAAGGGGACTTGACCAACCAATCAACAATGATTTTTTTCTTTTATTTGACATACGTGAGTTTGAATTCACTCAAAAGCGTGATAAAATGATAATTTTTTTATGAAAGGGATGGTTGGGTTAAGAATGTTCATAAGGTCTAGAACCTTAATATAATATTCATTTATTGGTTAAGCATGTAGTTTCACAACCATTTGGTTTCAAACAGAATGGCCAAACACTCCTTCTCTACTTGAGTATAATATGTCTTGTAGTCAATAAGAGTGTAAATAATTAAATAGATGGAAATCTCCTTTCCATATTAATCCTCCTAGTCGAATATGTAGGTTAGAGACACCTCCATTTCCTTAATGTAAATTATGAGAGGCTTTTCAATCTTGGTTTTCATGAGTATTGGAGGAGACATAAGAAAATGTTTTACCACTTCAAATGCATCTTGAAAATCACTTGTCTAAGTCAAGCCACATACCTTCTTAATAGAGTTGTTGATGGGATCAATTACATGAGTAAGGTCAATTATAAATCATTGAATGGCCCCCAACTTACCTATTAAGGACCTAATTCTTGATTCATCAATAGGGGGAACATGTCTAAAATTGTGTGAGTCTTAATAGTCTTAATATCAATTCCATGTTAAGAGATGATATAACCAAGGATTTTTTTTCCTATGACTCTAGATGCACACTTTTTAGGATTGAGGGTGACACCATATTCGATCAAATGTGTAAGAATGGTGTGCAATACTTCTAAATACTTAACCCTTATATTCAATTTACCTAGAAGATCATCCACATAAACCTCCACTATTTTATGGATGAGATCATGAAAATATGGGTCATGGCTCTTTGATATGTTTCCCAAACATTTTTAAGGGCAAAGGGAATGACTACATAGTAGAAATCCCCTAATGGTGTAGTAAAGGAGATTTTTGTTTGATCCTTGTATGAAATTTGGATATGGTTATATCTAGATAAGCCATCCATAAGGGACACCAACTCATAACATGTCATTGCATCGACAAAGAAACTAATGGAAGGGAGAGGGAAAATTTCCCTAGGATATGCTTTATTAATATCATGGAAACAATGCATATCTTGATTCTGTCATTCATTTTTATAATGGGAACAATGTTGTACATCCATTTAGAATAATCTAGGGGCCTTATGAACCCTAATTTGAGAAGCTTAATAATCTCTTCTTTCACCATTAATGCATATTTGGATTGATTGGCTTGAGATTTTTTATATGGGTTTTACATCAGGAATCATAATTAGATTATGAGCAACCACCTCTGGTTTAACACATACCATATCTATGTAGGAAAAGGAAAAACCTTGGTAAATATTGGCTAGAAACTTTTTGTGGTCTTCCACCTCTTGTGGTGAGAGTGAAGACCCACATTTTATAATCTAAGGGATTTCTTCAGTCCTTATATTTATATTAGTGGTGTCCTCAATGAGGGAAGAATTCCATTATTAAAATTATTTGGGAACAAGATCAATATCAACATCTTCATTATCTACATTGAAGACATCAAGTTCTTTGTTGGAAGATAGATAATCCTCAATCTTACCATAAGAATCGTAATATTCACATCCAAAGCTAGACATAGGATAAAAAGTGAGAGTGAAACCTATGTTATGATGGAAATATGGGAGGTCATCATAAGCTTGTATGGAATCTAGAATGGCCTCACCATTTTAAGATAATTTAAGGACCAATGGGCTAGTATCCTTCCCACTACAAATCAGGGTTTGGTCATTGGACACGTTTTGCATAAGGGGTTATGTCCTGACAATTACTATCAAGTTAGACTCAAGTATTGATAGATGATAATCAAAATGAGAGGAAGAAGTAGCCATAGAGTCAATAGGCTAATTATTTTCTATAGGGATAACTTCTATGGAAATGTATTCAAAATCATTATCAACATTGAGCATAATAATTTTGTGGAGATGAAGATGTTCAACCTTAGTCTAATAAATATTTGAGACCTGTTTAGTCACTAACTAAGTCACCTTATATTTTTAAGTTCTAGACACCTAACCATTTATCAATGAGCATTCTGAGTAATAAGGCTTCATATTTAGTCCCATGATTTGTACATTCAAATTCAAGTTTGAAATTGAATAGAAAAATTATTCCCTCTTAGGAAATTAGGATGACTCATGCGCCTATGCCAAGATGACATTTTCTCCCATCACAGTGAAGGGCCCATTTATCATGAGTAGAGAAAGAATCATATTTATGGATAGGGATAATTTATTTATCCTTTATTATCTTAACCATACCAATATCAATTATACTAGCTAACCCTTCATAGGTTTCTTGGTCTTCAGATTTAGAGAGGTTGTAGGTTCCTACTCTTCATGGGTCTAAAGGAAGTACAATTGGTGAATAATTTTCTAGGATATTGATTATTTCAATCATAGACATGGTCGATATGATTGACACCATTGTAATATATTTCCCACTTACTTTTTATGCTATTAAAACTTCATTTTCTTTGGGTTTATCCTTCAAAAGGGATTTAATAAGCTCTACCCCTTTCTTCAAAACAACCACTTTGGGTTTAGGGGTATCTTTGATCTTAACTAGATGTAGGGGTTTTGTTACACCATTAATGGGTAAATGATAATCAATATGTAACCTTGGTTGTTTATGCATGTTCGGTTGAAGAGAATCAAAGGGTTTAAGATCCCCTTTGGCAACAAAGACCTTTCCTAAATGGAAGAACTTAATTTTATAGAAGAGGGTGGAATGGATCACCTTCATCATATGAGTCCAAGGCGAACCCAATATAATGTTGTAATTGGTGTCTTTGTCAATTATTTAGAATTCATTTAGCACACTCTTGGAGTCTAGGGTGATGGGAAACATGATGGTTGCTATGGAAGTGGATTTGAGACTGTCATAGCCTTGAAGGGTGTTGTGGGTTGTTGATAAATTAGTTTCTCTACAACTAATATTTTGGAGAAATGAAAAAGGAACTATTATAACAATTGATCAATCATCTACCATTGATCTCTTCACATAGTTATTATAGGTCTAAACTTGTATAAAAAAGGTTGGATTTCCCCTCCTATCCATCTTAGAATTGGGAGGGAGACTCCTAAGATTGAAGAAATAACTAGCATTTCTAGAATTATGCTTTAGTGGAAACATGTCAAGAACAATGTGGTTTATCTAGGCTTGAGGTGGAGGAGTAACACTGGCTAAGTGTCCTAACCCTAGGGCATTGAATTTTTTTTTATGGTGAGCTGGTAAATTCTTGAACAAGTTAAGAAAAGAGCTACAATAAAATGTCTTTATAAGACCTACCACTAAGTCATAATTTTCCACAAGTTTAGGAATGACGTCATCTTCCAATTTTTTTGAAAGGTGAGGATTTACAGATTGATATTCTTATGTGAAAGTAATGATATACACATCTTGTTTTTTTTCTAACTTCACAACCCCTATCATCCTATTCTTCCCTTGGGGCTAAAATTGAGGATCTACATTGCGGTTGGGCCATAAGTAAAAGCTTGGGAATAATGAGTGATAACCAAGGGAGCATGATTCTATTGGATTGTTTGGTTTAATGAGTTACCTTGTGGTTAGTTTTGGGTAGCCTACATATGGTGATTGAGAAGGGGTTTTGATAAATTTTTAGGTTTTTGTTTTGGGGTGTTAAAGGATCATTGGGTTAAGCTTGAGGATTTCAATTTGTATTCCCTAGGAACATGCCATCAAAATTTTGACTTTGGTCTTCATGGAGTCTCTCAATAATTTTTTTTTACTCCATATAATCATGAGTGTTGTTTTAAAAAACTACATGAAAAATGTAATAGATGTTAGAATCATTTTCACTAGGTCTTTGGTTTTGTCCTTGACCAAACCTTTATTAATTATTCCCTTGATAAAAAGGCTAGTTTTCAAATTGTGGGAAATGGTCAACTTGTTGGAATTGGTTTTGGGTGGGATTTTAGAATTACATGTTGTGTGGTTAACAATTATTGAAATCAACTACATGAACTGCAGATGGAGGATTTTGGTTCCTCATGCCCAAATGTGTTTTTACGTTATTATTGTTCATGGGTTATGGTTGGTTTCTTTTTTTAATCGATCATACCATCAGTAGTTGCATCCTTATTTCTATTGAGAACCTTAGGGCCTTGATTGTTAACATTATTTTGGTTATGTGTAATTATGTACCCATTTATTCCATAGGTTTGGCATCCAATATCAATTGCCACTTGGTCAATCTATAAATCACTCGCAAGTGCTTCTTCATAGGACTGATAAGGGTAATTTTGGAAATATTCTTCATGACCTTGTTAAGGGAATGAATAAATAGATCACATAGTTCTCCTTGATCCATGATTGGTGCACTAACATACAAATATATAACTTATTGCCATATCATAATGAAATGGGCATCATGTTCATTATTTTGTTGTTTAATGTGCAAGAATTCTTGAATTCTAGTTTTAAGCAACTTTTTCATGTCAGAGGATTTGATGAATTATATCATGAGTTATCTAAAGAAATGGATAGAAGCCTCAGGGAGGTAATAGTACTAGTTGAGGGAAATTTACTTCTAGCATTTTGGGAAAGATTTTCACAACAACCCCATCTCAAGGCAAGAGTTTCCTAAAAATAGTTGCATATGCTTTAACATGTACATTGGGATCTCCTTCCCCTTTAAATTTAATAATTTTAGGTAGAGGACATGGTAGAATAGCTCCTTGTATGTTCTGATTGAGGGGATCTTTGAGATATTCGATGTAATTCCCCATAAAACCAAAGTTCATTAAGGCATGATAGAATAAGTTTGAAGGGATGGGCTTCAATATGGGTTACTCACATAAACAATAGAAAGAGAAGAGGGTGCTTGTTAAGGTGGCATAAAATAAGCCAAAAAATAATTTTCCAGCTGAGTTGATTTAGATAACATGTGGTAATAAGGAGGAAGAGTGTTAGATGGAGAAGGGTTAGGTGCTTGTTGAGAAGGATTATATATGGGTGGCATGCAACTTGAAGGAATGTAAGGTGGTAAATTATTATTCATCTCATTATTGGGAGGAGTATACATAATCACACTTCCAATTGGGATTGAGTTTTGAGGCTGATAGGGTGTAAAGACACTAGAAGCCTATATGTTGGGGACTTTATGGGTAAGAATGTCCCATGGGTGTTGGTTAGAAACATATTTAGTAGAAAGTGTGTAGGTTTTTTTTATTATAATAGAAGTATTTTGGATTATTGTTTTTGTGATTGGTACACCCTTGTTGTCATAGAGATAACAAAGGAATTAACTTGGTTGGGAGGATTAAAGCTAATCCTTTGATTTAAAGAGAGTTGGTTGCTCTTCAAATTTTAAATGTGACCCACCAAGATAAATATGAGTTCATTTCAGGTAGAAGTGTTATTGGGTCTAAGAACCTCCTTTGTGAAAGGTTCACTAGGGAGAGGTTCATAACCATGAGGAAATTGATTTTTGGTAGAATATTTAGGAGGATCTATCATATTCTGTTATGGTTGTTGTTAAAGGGGTGTGAGATTATTTGTATTATATTTTTTTCACCTTCTAGATAATAGATTCTTCCAATGTATTGATCATCTTTGGTAGAGCTTTCTGAAGCTAGGTTTTGTGAAATAATTGGAGGCTTAGTTTCCATGTGAGGATTATCTCCACTCCCACCAATGAGATTCATATTGTTAAAATCAAGATAATTATTGGTGGTCTCTGATGGATCCTAAACTTCATGAATTGGTATCCTAGACCTAGTTTGTGAGTTAGGGTTGGGATAGTCATGAAATTGATATTCTACGTTTGTGTTGGACTTATTCCAAATGATGAAAGAAGATTCACCATGGATTTTTTGACTTCTCCTATAGATTTTTAAGCCAAGATATCCTCCTATAACATATCTAGATATATATGGGGGGTTTAAAAATACCTGTAGAGTAAATGGAAGGAGGGAAGGAAATGGAGAAGAAAAGGTAGAGAAAATAAGAAAAGGAAAATGCAAAAGGATAAAACTTTCACATTGGGTTCACCAATTTATATACACGTGGAAATCAAAATGCTAACATTTTCACTTGACTTATTGAGGTCTGGCCGAGACAATGAATGTAATGGATAGATGGATGGATGATTCTATGGATTGCACTGATTGATTTGAGGAATGACATTTTGGATGGAAAGTGGAAAGGGATGCTCATGAAGGTACACAAAGAGATCTATCACATCACGGTGTTCATTAATGGGATTTAAATGGGAATATATGAAAATCTAAGGTATCTTTGAAATAGTGATGACAAGAAAATAAACTTCTTGATCAATCCTAAGGTCAACAAAGTGGGTGTAATTGGGTTGGACGACTTTGGAGATTTGATCGATCCTGTTAGGTTGGTTATGCCTGATTAACATCATACATAAAGTGAATAAAATATAATGAGGCTAGTTTCTAAAGAGGAAATAAAAGGAAAGGTGGGAAGCTAAGCTTGGATAATGTTGTATTGGTGACCTTGCAAATGAGGGGGAATGATAATAAGAGGATCAATAATTCATTATTTCTCACCAAGAGCATCAAAAAAATTAACAATAAGGTGTGTAATGGAGGTAGAAGTATAATAATTACAATCTAAACTCTATGTTTATGTCACTTTGTACTCCATGGCCAACATGGCTTGGTACTCCATTTGTTACTTGTAATGTTGATATACAATAGCTTCTAAAATGCAATATGATATATCTCCCTCCCATAAAATAGGTTGATACAACATGGACACTTATAAATAATTATGATTCTAATGCATTTTTTGACTATCAAAGGTAATTAGGATAAACTACTAATTGATGCATCGCCATAAAATCTCAACTTGGGGATGACAAACATGGCTTTGTACTCCATTTGTTACTTGTGATGTTGATATACTACATGTAGATGGATTCTTTAAAATTTCAACCCTTCATTATACTACATTATTGACATAGTTCAAGATTATTTTTATTGTTTTCCCAATCTAATACATACATTATTTTGTAGAAACCATATAGTGAAACTCACACAAGTATTAAAATAATTCAAGTGAGCAACAAATGGATTTATGGTTGATAAATATTGAGGAGATGAAAGATGATCTAATGTAGGGATTTGAGAATGAGAAAAAATAATAATTTAATTTCATAGAAGACATACATTCTAGGGTATTAAAAAAAGTCTCAAAT
The DNA here is from genome assembly GCA_037957365.1 of Torreya grandis. Taxonomy (NCBI): domain Eukaryota; kingdom Viridiplantae; phylum Streptophyta; class Pinopsida; order Cupressales; family Taxaceae; genus Torreya; species Torreya grandis. The sequence continues at coordinate 208,768 of JARHVA010008854.1, forward strand.
ACGATTGTAAGTCAATTTATATATGATAACCATTCTAATCTGATTTATATATACATAAAAAGATAAGAGAAAAAGTTATCAACATATTAATATAAGTCAACTAACTTCATAAATATACCCAAAAAAAAAAAAACAAAAAAAAAAAATCTTAACAGATTTAAAAGATGTAAGATAAATTTAAATGAATATCCTCCCCCCACCCCAAAAAAAACACACATGAAATTATTATTTTTTAATTTAAATAAATAATATGGAAAAGGAAAAATCTAATGAATGAAAATAAAATGTTGATAGCAAAAATTAATGAATAATAAAATTGATTTAAAAGAGGATGATTATTTCTATTATTTTGCAATGTTTTGGATACATGCAAACTTGAAGGAAATATGCAAGTATTGATTTTCCTAGTTTTTCTTATCTTGCAAAATGATTTACCTGATGCAATTTAAATGATCTAAATTTATTTTTTGAATTTTATTATAAAAATATTATGAAATTTGATCTTTTCTAATGTAAAAATATGCAAATCAAGTCTTAAAAACCTAGCAACCACACTTACTAAGAATTTAAAAACTGTCTTCACACATGCAAGTTAGAAATATTTTTTGAAAGTTTGTTTATGAAATAAAAAGTATATAAGGATGAATTAATAATAATATAATATTTTATTTTTTTGAATAAAATGATCTAAAATAACATTATTTCACTATGCAACAATAAAATTCTAGATCTAATATGTTAGGGTTTGATTGTCTAGTTTGTTTAGTTTTTTTGAGTGTGCTTGTTTGAGAGTTGTTTTGTGTATGAAATATTGTTTAAAATTGAATGAAAACTATTTTAGTTTGGTTTTAATTATTTTTATTTTTTTATTTGTCTACCCTATAATATGTGAAAACTTACATTCTTTTAAGGAAGTTGAAATGTAATTGCAAAAAAAGAGATCTAGACTATGTTTTTATGTAAGAGAGGGAAGAGAGAAGGATTTATTTTCTTTCTATTTTATGTGATTTTTTTGAATATAAATATAATATAATGAAAAAATAAGACTAATATTCTAAAATAATAAATTAAAATAATATTGAAGAATGAAATCCTCCAAATTGATCAATGGTTATGACCAAGCAGAGGCAAAAGATTGTTGTTGTGTAGAACATCCTCATAAAGCTAACTCCTCAACTCAATGTGACCATAGTAACTCTCTAAAAAGGATGGTATAAAAATAAATAGAATAAGGAGGACAAAATCCTAGAAAAGAGTGGAGTTGTATTGTGGCTGGTTGATCCACTAATTACAAATACTATGTTGTTGATCTAATGAATTCTTGCCTCTAAAACTATATAGATTTGACATGCAAATAACTAAAGGTGGAGCAAAAGATTTTTCAAAAATAAAATTAGGTGGGATTATGTTATGTAGAGATTATAAAAACCAATATTAAATGTAAATTTTGGATCCAAAAATCACTTGTAATTGAGATACTTGTAGAAAAAGAGAGGAGGGTATAAGTGCATTTAACTGAGTTTGACTAAGAGTTAAACTTGGAAGGGACAAGGATGGATAGAAACAAGAGTAAGAGTGAGTTGGTCCATAATGAGGGTGATCATTAAGCCAAAAATAGATAAAATAAAATAAAATAATAAAAAATGCATGAGAACTAAAGTCTCAGATGTTAAAATTGAAAGACATGTACACTATGGTGAAAACAACTCTATTTGTAGGTGATGGATATGCAAGCAACACATAAGGTGCCAAAACCAGTGGCCTCTGTGATGAGACCTCCATGCTAGGGGTATAAAATGCTACCTATATGATGATTTCATCATGTATGTTTATGAAACCACCATAGCATAAGCATCTAAAGAGCGATGGTTCCATCACCAAATGAGGCAATTTGATCTTGAAAAGGGGTAGTTTTGTCCTAAAGATAAGAACTTAAAAAATAAAAGAAAAAGGATTCAAAAAGGGCATATTTAAGGTTATTAAAGGATTAAAAAGGGATAAAAAGAGAGTGGGAAGCAAAATGTTATAGAGAATAAACCTTGAGTGTATTTGTGGAGAACTTTGAATCATCATCAGATTTGTAATAGATATTGTACCATGTAATTTTTTGGTGTGTACATATTGCCCCCTAGGGATGATGTTTTGTCATGAATTGACAAGTGTGTGATCCTGAGTACTAGCATATTGAAGTGAAAATGAGTGTTAGAAAACTTACCATACTTACCTGTATAACATAACAAAGCCAACTGAGACTTCACACAACTTATGAACAAAGGATAGGGATCAAGTTTTAAGATTAGGCCTTGTTAATCTTAACAAAGAGTTGTTGGCCTCAAAATTTGATTGAAAATCAACCTTTTTTGACTTCATGATGAGATGGAGTATCCATGAGGCTATGAGGATGAGGCAAAGAGTTGCTAGTTTGTAGAATTGATGACTATACAAGTTCTAACAGGCATATTGATGTGGTAAAGGAATACCTTCATGGAGAGCTAAGATTTAGCATAGGTTATTGTTATGTGTAGATGGAATGTTGGTTATAGATGCCAACATGATCAATGGTGATTTGGCTTTGGTGACTAGGATGATATGAAGGAGCAAACTAAGGATGGAGATGCATAGGGGAAAGAAAAGCAATGAAGTCAAGTATTCCACTTCTTGTTATTATGAGTTATCTTCTAGAGTATCCTCAAGGAGGAAAAGACATGGTTGTCCTATGTATTATATTTAGTGGAAGTAGGAAGCCTCATATAAGCCATGGTGTACACACTTCTAAGCAATGGGAGTAGTGAATAGTTCAGAGTAGAATCATGAATAAGGATGGGTATGTGGTGAAGTGGGAGTCACTTCAAGTTGCTACAATTTTCTTTGGAGGAGCTGATGCTAACAAAGTTGATCAGGGCAAAAAAGTTTTAGTAATGAAAAAAACTTCTACTAGGCTTGTTGTGTGGAGAAATAGTGGGCATTGGTATTGATAGCAACTAGGTAGTAACTGGTTGGTAGAAGACACATGTGTTTTAAAGTCTTGTGTATATGACTTTAAATGGGAGATTATTGGGTGTGAATCCACTATTCACAAGATAATATTCATAGGTACTATTCATGATGACATGTAATGTAGGTGATGTGGTAGGGGGCCCATGGTGGGTCCCAAGATGTGACTAGGATGATGTGATAGGTGTGGAGCATTTTACTCTAGTAGAGGACATGGGTTTTGTCCTTAGTGAGTCACATGGGTTTGTCATGTGGTGAAAAAGACAAGAGGTCGTGTATGGGTCAAATTTATAATGGGAACCATGATTCACATGTGTAGAGAAAGTTAAAAGGTGATTGTAACACCTTTTGGACTTATGTGATCACATGGAAGAAGACAAGAATGCACTATTGTAGATTGACCTCATATGTGTGAGTGGGGCATAATTATTGGAGTCAAATGGGGTGAGTTGGATCTTGTCTAAAATAGAGCATCTAATTTGTTGACCCTTGGAAATAAAGACAAGAAGAACACTATTGAGTGTTTGGACTCACTTGTGGAAGTGGGGAGCAAGTTTTGGATTTGCAGGGAGGTGACACATGTTTTTGTCTAAAGTGAAGAGGATTTGAAGAGTTTTACACATGGTGACAAACATTATGGATATAACATGACACCCCACCCATGTGTGGGTCTAATTTTAAAGGGGCCACCATGAAGTTTCTCCCTCTCTCTCTCATGTAAAATGATATAAAGCATTGCATTCTCCTTTGTATTTGTGAGAAGTCTATATGGGGCTATCCACTCTTGGATCATTATTACAGGTTGGAGCTTGAAAGGCATGGAATCTTTGATAAGAGAATGGCTCACCTAGTTTGTTAGAATCATGGAGATCCTTGAGGTTAGAGGTTAGAGCCTGAAAGGCTATGTTAGTTTGGCTCACCTAATTGAATCTTGGAGGCTTGTTAGCTTAGCTCATGAAGATGGAGGTTAAATATTTGGAGATCACCTTGGATGCTATGATTGTTATCATCATGATATATTTGCATGTTGCAACTTGGAGGTTGGAGCCTGTAAGGCTTGGATGCAAGCTTGGTTCCCCTGAGTGCTTGTAATCACTAGAAAGGAGTTGTTAAGAGGGGTTATGTACAAGAGAGTTGCTTATGGAATATGAAGTCTAGATGTTGCCTTTGCCCCATGGTTTTTCCCTAGCTAGTTTAGCAGGGTTTCTATGTATATCTTATGTAATGGTTTTTCTCTCCTATTTTATGTTTTGTTTGACTATAGTTCATTTTACTTTTATACATTTATTACTTACACATGTAGGATGTTTATTTTCCTAATAACTGGTATCAAAGTTAAGCTTAAGCTATTAGTACCTGAGCCTTATTGATCCTAACATTGTTGTAGGTCAAAAAAGGTTGATTTTCGGTTAAAATTTGAGGCCATAAATAATATAGGTAATTATGTAGGGTGTTATCTACAATAAGTGATATATATGATGGAGCTAGGCTAAGATTAGGACTGGATACCATGGATCAAGAATTTATTTATGGTTGATGAGCTTTCTATTTTAGATAGGGATAGGAGACTAAGGATCACTCATGTGGGCATCGAACCCCCATAAATCATATTAATATGTGATATTTTTACCTATTGGGATGCAAACCAAAACACTTTCATGTCTCGTAAGCTCCTAAAGTGTGGATGATCACTTTGGTTGATGTCTACTAGATTATGGGATTATCGACCACAAGTTGGTTAGTGACACTACAAGATGCCACTCATAGGGGAGAGTCTTTTGATTGGGTATAACATTTTAGGGATGTTGACGTGCCTAATGTGGATGAAAATTTTAGGGTAAGGCTTTTAAGGGTTGAGGGATATGATACCTTGAACCTTTGAAAGACCATTATTGATATCCTTACCTCTCAATTATTGGGAGATAAGAAGATTAATGGGTTAATTTACAACTATTCACTCATTATATAGTGGATTATGGAGAGGATTATACACTAATTGTGTGCTCAATAGGTCCTTACATGCACATATAGGGACCTCTATAAGATTACATAGTTGGGGGCTCTCTTGATTAGCCATCCCACACTCATCATGAGTTGGGTGTATGAGAGACTAGTTTTGTATCAAAAAGGGATTGTTGTTGTGGATGTTAGGGTTATTAGAGCCTCACAATGGATAAATGTCAAACTATTTAGAGATTTTCCCCATGCGATTGGGAGTTTGATAGTAACTAATCTAATGGCCTTTCTTACTATGGGATGGTGATTCAGTGGGATCACAAAGGAGAATAACTCGTGGTGGCTGCAATGGTGCAATAGGTATGGGAAAAATGACTACGTGTGGAGAAACACCCTATTGAGAGGGTTCCCTAACAATTCAGGATATATTTCACATGTAACCTCCACGTGCCTCTATTAATATACATGGTCATTAGAGAGACCAAGACAACTAGACTTGGGAGATTGAGTGCCATCCATTGACACTAGGAGTTCCCATTCTGAGAGTGGCAGTGATGAGGAGAGCTTAAGGAAGAACACAAAAACATCTTACAAGAAGAGTGGGAGGTCCAATAATTGTGGCTATTCCATTCTAGATTATAAACTAATAGTAATAGATTATGCAACCACCACCATGACCACTATATTAGGGTCCTCTATAATAAAAATAGGTAGTATAACCATCACCACCACCACCATAATAGGATCCCATATAGTAGCATTAGGTATTCAATAATGAGGAACTAGAGTTTCTAGATCTGGAAGAGGATGGAGATGATGAAGAGGATAAGTATGATGATGAGTCAAATCTAGACTGGCATGAGGATGATACATGTGAAACAACTTATTTATTTATTTCATCTATTTGTTGCACTTATTTTAACATAATCACTTTACTATTTTTATTTTCATATGATTGTATCTAATGTCTATCTATTTATTTTGTGGTTGCAGAAACATCTACTAGCTATAAGATAATGATCAAGGACAACTTAGTCAATATTTTCCATGTGGGCTCTAATTAGACTAGGGATCAACTACTGTTAGACCCAAGACTTCCTACTGGGATAGGTAGACATATAAACATGTTTTCCATATCATACCATGCATCCTTGGTTCTAGTTGATTAGGTAGGGGAGATCACCACACTATGGGCAAGAGTGATTATGGTGAAGGCTCAAGTGCAATATTTAATCAACATTTTAGTAGGTAGAGAAGGTCAAGCTTTTTTGAGCCCAAAAAATAAGAAGAGAGATAACCTTCTAGGGAGGGACCAATAAGAGGTGACATAGGAGATAGAGTCCATGACACTCCTTGGCACCAAAGTATTCTCATAGGAGGTGGACAAGATCTTAGGGCCACCTATTGTACATGTACTTATATTATTGTATTTTGATTTTTTTGAGATTTTGAGACACATTTTCCCTCTACAGAGGTGGATTGTACTTGAGAATCGATTATAAAAAAATTGACAATATTATGATATATATATAGATTTGGTCTATTTCAGTGACTTATCATGAATTGTTATGTGTTTACTTTTATGTATGTTCTTTCAGTTTATGCACTATATATGACTAGGCATATGATCATATATCATGTATCTCTTATGTTTTTTATAATTAGATGGAAAATGCATATATATGTGAGATGTGGAAATGGAATGTATGCTAATAATGGAATATGGTGGATATGTATAGAACTATAAATGTACTAATAACTATTTTACAAGGGATTGGTTGAGTTATTTCATTTACATAGCATATGACTTTTAACTTGAATCAAAAGGAATGAAAAGGAAAATATGATATGTACCAAATGGTGAAAATGAAAACTATACATCAAAATTTCACATGCAATAGGAAGATGACCTAATCCTTATGAGAAAAGGGGGAAGAATGTAATTCTTGATAAAATTATAAAACATTGAATTTATTGGCTTCATCAAAAGGTAACTAGCCTTGGCAGAGTTAGTAAGTTGGATAAAGTTACCCTTTTCAGCGTAAACATGTAAACAAGTATTTTGAAGAATTTTTATCAAACATTTTATAATTTGATATAGATTTTGCATTTGATTTTTAATTTTCTTTGTAACCCCATACACTTAGTCTCATGCAACTAGGAAGACACATGGTCTCATCACCAAAGACTATATGTACGTAAATAAGGGCATCTCTCCCCAATGTTAACCCCACACAACTAGTAATATGTGAGGGATCAACAAAGAATATTAGTGAAGGGTGAGAGATGTCATATTTTACTTTTGTTTGCATAAGCTTTTGATTTTCATGTGGGTGTACTTTTTTCTATCTGTCACATATTTTTGTAAGGCCCTTACCCCAAAATATTGGCCCCATGTAACCAATAAAATGCAAGGGCTCATCATTGAGGACCAATATTTATGTAATATTTCTTGCTCTATCTTTTATTTTGAATCTTTTCTTGCTTTAGTTTGAAAAAAATACTACATGGGGCCAATATTTTGGGGTAAGGGCCTTACATGTTAATGTTTTATACTTTGTGGACACCATAAGAGGAGACTTTATGATGGAAAATTTTCTAGACTAAGATGATGGCTTGCATTCTCTAAGTTTTGCAAGATGGTGTAGGGAAAGAGAGGTATACTTCGATCATAAGAACTAAGATAAGAACCAATGTAATGTTGATTTTGAAAATGTTTTCCATAGGATAATAGGGTAATATGAAAATGGAATGATATGATAAGTTGCATTCTAAAAGTTTTTTAAATCCAGACTGGCAACTAAATAATCACCAAACAGAATATTTAATATGCATGACAACATATAGAAAAAAAATGTAATGCAATGAGGGGAATGTGACATGCATTAACTAAATATAAAAGCATTCAAAGTGAAAATATTTCACAAACTCACGAAAATCATTGCCCTTTAAAGTGTATACGTGATAAGATCCATTCTTAAAGTCTTCAGTCACTAGATAAGGACCTAATTAGTTGGGTCTAAATTTTTTTTATATCTATTTGACTATCGAGTATCGATACAAGGTCTATCACATGTAAAAATAATTCATGGACATTTTTATTAAATTATCGACTCATGTACTCTTTGTATGCAATGTGTTTTTATGAAACAACAAGCCAATTTCATCTAAAGTTTATGGCTCAACTAGTTGTGCGCTTCTATATTCTTTATGATCAATGACACCATGAAGAGAGACATGAAGGTTAAGTATTCCCACCTTGAGGGTTATAATAGCTTTATATCCAAACAAGAGGGAGAATGCGGTTGTCCTTGTGGGTGTGAAAATACTCATCCTGTAGGACCATAGTGATGGATAGAGCTATAGGTTCCAATCTCTTTTTAGTATATTTAACAATTTTTAACGAAGATTAAATTTAGAGTTTTATTTATGGCCTCAACTTGGCCATTATCCTATGGATAATAAAGAGAGACCATATTATGGGATATATAAAATTTATTACACACTTGACAAGCCTTGGGGTTGTTGAAAGGATATCCATTGTATGTGACAATGGCTTTTGGGAATCTGAATTGATAAGTGATATAATTCAGAATAAATTTAATTATGAATGATATTGTAAATTTGTTATAGGAATAAATTCTACCCACTTGGTGAAATATTAAGTGGATATGATGATGAAGTGGTGACCATCATAGGAAATAGGAGAAAGCTTGCCAATAAAATCTAAACCCCAAGTGAAAATGAGCCATGGGATAATGTTGGTTTGTAACACCCTAGTGGGATTTTGAATCTCATGGGAGAAGTGTTAATAATTATAACATTTTATTATATATTCTACATCATCATGTTTGAGAGTGTACCGGAAGTATCCCATCCCATGGATCTTACATGCAGTTATGTGGCCACTGAAGTATCCACCACAAACACTGCTATGGAAATGAAATAAGACCTTTTCTAAATCCTCTTAATTATCATACCTCAACAACATTTTATCAAAGGATTTATGATAGAGAACCTAATCTATGATAGCATATTTGGATACAATGATGTGAAGGCACTGCCTCTGTTGTGAGTTGGCACCCTCGAGATAAGCATGGTCAAATAAATAATTTATGATATCAATGTTTCAAGGAGAAGAAATAATGATAGGTTTATCTATATAAAAAATTAATTTTTCAAGAAATTCCATGTCAATGAGATCACCAACTTCTAAGGGGACTTGACCAATCAATCAACAATGATTTGTCCCTTAACAAACTTTTAGTTGACATACATGAGTTTGAATTCACTCAAAAGCATGATAAATGATCAAAATTTTATGAAAGCGATGGTTGGGTTAAGAACGTTCATAAGGTCTAGGACCTTACTATAATATTCATTTATTGCTTAAGCATGTAGTGTTGCAACCGTTTGGTTTCAAACACAATGGCCAAACACTCCTTCTCTACTTGAGTATAATGTGTCTCATAGTCAATAAGAGTGTAAATAATGAAATGGATGGTAAGATCCTTGCCATATTCATCCTCCTAGTCGAATATGCAGGGGAGAGACACTAATGTAAATTATGAGAGGCTTGTCAATCTTGGGTTCCATGAATGTTGGAGGAGACATAATAATTTTTTTTACCACTTCAAATGCATCTTGAAAATCACTTGTCTAAGTCAAGCTACATACCTTCTTAATAAAGTTTTTGATGGGATGAATTGCATAAGGTCAATTATAAATCATTGAATGGCCCCCAACTTACCCAGTAAGGACCTAATCCCTGACTCATCACTAGGGGGAACATGTCTAAAATTGTGCTAGTCTTAACAGGGTCAATATCAATTCCATGCTAAGAGATGATATAACTATGGATTTTTCTGCCTGTGATTCTAGACACACACTTTTTAGGATTGAGGGTGACACCATATTCAATTAAATGTGTAAGAATGGTGTGCAATACCTCTAAATTCTCAACCCTTATTTTTAATTTACCTAAAAGATCATTCACATAAACCTTCACTATTTTAAGGATGAGATCATGAAAATATGGGTCATGGCTCTTTGATATGTTTCCCTAGCATTTTTAAGGACAAAAGGCATGACTACATAGTAGAAATCCCCTAATGGTGTAGTAAATGAGGTTTTGACTTGATCCTTGTCTAAAATTTGGATCTGGTTATATCCAGATAAGCCATCCATAAGGGACACCAACTCATAACATGTCATTGCATCGATAATGGAATTAATGGAAGGGGAGGGAAAATTTTTGGAGGATATGCTTTATTAATATCATGAAAACAATGCATATATTGATTTTGTAATTCTTTTTTAGAATGGGAATGATGATGTACATCCATCTAGAATAATCTATGGACTTTATGAACCCTACTTTGAGAAGCTTAATAACCTATTCCTTCACCATTAATGCAGATTTGGATTGATTGGCTTGAGATTTTTTTATACAAGTTTTGCATCAGGCATCATAACCAAATTATGAGCAACCACCTCAGGTTTATTACCTACCATATCTGTGTAGGAAAAGGAAAAACTTTAGTAAATCTTGGTTCTAAACATTTTGTGGTCTTCCACCTCTTGTGGTGAGTGTAAAGACCCAAGTTTTATAATCTAAGGGATTTCTTCAATCCTTATATTTATATTAATGGTGTACTCAATGAGGGAAAATTTCATTATTCAAAGTTTTTGGGAACAAGATCAAGATCAACATCTTCATTGTCTGCATTGAAGACATCAAGTTCTTCGTTGAAAGATAGATAATCCTCAATCTTACCATAGGAGTCGTAATATCCACATCTGAAGCAAGACATAGAATAAAAATTGAGAGTGAAACCTCTATTATGATGGAAAGATGGGAGGTCATCATAATCTTGTAGGGAATCTAGAATGGCCTCATCATTTTAATTGAAGTTAAAACTATGCTGATTAATAAATTAAATTTATGTATTAAAATAAATTTTCATGTATTGTAAATGTTGTTCTGGTAATAGAAATGAATAACCTTTTATTTCTGGTATTTTAAAATCACAAAGCTCACCAAAAAAATTCATTGTAGAAATTTTATCTCAAGCATAGGCTTAAGGTATTGCTTAATCATACTTGTATATATTCAAATAAAAAATCAAAAGGAGTAATGAATTTAACAATCATCTTCCTAAATTTTTAATAAAATTTTAATTCATTTAACAATTTTTGTCACGATATTAGTTTTGAATTTTCAAATGTTTCCATTTACACCAATTTTTTTTTCAAACATTTTGGTTCACTCATTTTCTCTACATCTCTATCGGGGCTGGTTTTAGAAGCAACACACGCCTTCTTAATAACGAGAGGAATAAACTACTTTATATAATTAATTTTTTATAGTCTTATATAAAAATAAAGTCATTTACTATTAGGTCCATTATTTAAATATAATAATCACTATTAAATAAAAATTTATTCAATTATTAATATTATCATATGGATCAAAAATAATATTTCTGAAAAATATATATTAAATTGAAATAATAATAGACCTCCTCTTATATAAAATTTTCTAACCAAAATGCCAACAAATGTTTTGAACTTCTTAAGAAATATATAAAAATAACTCTTTCACAATATGATACACCTTGCATTGGTGTAGGCGGTGAGAATCTTTAAAAACAAAATTCCAACTTATTATTAGATCATAATCATTATTATTAATTTTTTTTTACCATCTTCACATAAAACTAATCAAATTTATTTTTCATTTAATAATTATTTTAAATTTAATTTAATTTTATTGATGTTGAAAATATACAATATAATTTTTTTATAGATATTTTAACATTAAAAATATTTTATAAAATCATAAATATTATAAATATATAATAAAATTTAAAACTAATTTTTTAATAAATATTTTTTGAATTTTTCTATAATATATTTATTAATTACTATGAAATTCTAAAATAATTGACAACTATTAATAATATGGAACTTTTTCAATATAATAATATTGAACTTAATATCAATGCCAAATTTGATGAAGTAACACAATTGTGTTTGTTAGCCTTGCTCTCATTTAAGGTAAAAAAAAAGAGCAATAACAACCTGCTTGTCCATTTGGGCACTTTATGAGTGGAAAGATGGTAAGATGATTACAAATCTTACTAGATAACTTTAGATCCACCTTATTTGGATGCTTCTATGGGCCCAAAGTTTGACATTGTGAATACCCTTAATTGAAACTTATAGAGGTTGAATAAAATATTGACAAGTAGGTATATGCCTCAAAAAAGTAAAAGTATGTTGCTTAAGTTTTGTGTGAGAATGTTATTATGGTTAAAGTGAAAAGTGAAAATTTTGAAGTACACTTTCTTATACAAAGAAATAAATAAGAGATATTTAAAAGTGTAATAGAGGAGAGGTCTCAATAATGGTGCATTTTAATTTTGGACGGTGAATTGAAGTGTTATAATATCAAAGTCAATTCCAATTTTTTTTAATCTATTTTAATATGTTATTTTAACTATTTAAAATTAAGGTTTTAAGATCTATTTCATTATACATTTTGTGATATAATTAATTTTATCACAAAAGCTCATAAAATGTATTTTTAAAACTTATGACCAAAACTTAATTTTTAGAATACCAATAACTATACATTAAAGTATCAATACTTGACTCTTACTTGTCAATATGTGATTGGTTACTTTTAATTTTATATAATAAATGTAGAACAAGTATTAAATACAACATGCACCATCACTGGGGCACTTTAATATTTATACATATTAATATGTTCCATCAATGAAATACCCTTAAACAAAAACTTTGTTCCACTATTGGTAGGTGTATCATTAGTGGGACCTTTCTCCTATGTTAGATGAGACAAGGCTTTTTTTTTTTTAGTAAAATAGGGTTTTTAAAAGCGAAGGAGTGTAATCTGGTAGTTTTACATTATTCGAAACATATGTTATCGATCACATTTCATTTTTTATGTATGAAGGGTTAAACAACAATATTATTATATTTTTGGTAGAAATAATTTTGTAAGTTGACTAAAATGTAAAGAAACACCTAAAAACTATTAAAATAACAATGAAAACCATGCATTATAGGGACAAAATAACAAAAGATTGTCGTAAGTTCAGTTATAGGGACAAGGCACATACTTTGAAACAATACTTCATTCCACTAAATTGCCGATGTTACAGAGTTTGTGAAACACTACAGATGGCAGAATAGGTGTAAGGGTTCCATGACTATTTGGGGAGAAAAGTCTAAAAAAGCCATGGCGAACAAGGTGTTGATGGCACACATGGTGACATTTACTAACAACATTAATAGAAATAAAGTCAGCGAAACATCATTAAACATGGTCCATCGTTGCATATTAATCACCCCCACATCTTCCAATATATTCATTCGTTTTTTATTAATAACCCATCAAAACTCAAGAACATAGATAAATGCACAATTTTTTAAGTCAATCTAGAAAAAATGTTCATTTATATATTATTATTGATCAAATTTACAAAAATAATTGAACGGTAAAATTCAAATATTAATCACACCTGAAAAATGACAAAAAAATAACAAATTTGAAAAAAAATCATCATACAAAAAAATGCTGAAAAACCTTCAAATAACTTATTTTGACTATAAACTACGTAAATCTAAAACAATAAATTATAACATAACATCTTTTAAAAACTATAAAACCCCAAAATTAAAAGTCCCAAGTACTAATTCCCTTCCCCTACCACAATGAATTGTTCACATAACAACATTTTCATTTTTTTTAAAAACTATTGCAGTGTCTGTAACCCATACTCACATTCAACATTGTGTCTATAAATGCGAGTAATGCACAAGTCCTTTTCTCTTGCCAGTATCAGGCATTATGTTTGTCACCAACATGGTGCACACAATCTGAAACCTAATCCACCCCGGTTTTGTTTATCGACTGAAATTATTGATAGCTGTTCAAATATTTTTTTGTCGGTTACGGTCAGGCAGGTTCAGACAGTATTTGTGTGCCAGTTGGCAGTTTGTACGAGAATTAATATTCACTTCACCACGTCTCATCTTGCTTTCTTTCCATCTTTCTTTGTTTTTGTTTTTTTTTCCTGGTTGTTTTCAAATATGATAATCACTATTAAACAAAGCTTTTAATATTTTTATATGGATTAAAAATAATAATTCTGAGAGTATATATTGAATTGAAATAATAATAAACCCCTTCATTTATATAACATTTTTAATTAAGAAATCAATTTTTTTAAAGTTTTTAAAGAAATATATAAAGATAATTTCTTGATAATATTATAAATCTTGCATTAATATAGGGAGAAGAACTTTAAAGAAAAAATTCTCAATTTATTGTTATATATAATTATTATTGTTAAATATTTTTTAGAAATATTTTTATATTAAATCAATCAAATTTATTTTCATTTAATAATTATTTTAAATTAATATAATTTAAAAAAATAAAATAAAAAAATAAAAAATAAAAATTAATAATTACCATGAAAATCTAACCTAACTCAAAACTATACTAATATTAAACTTATTCAATATAATAATATTGAACTTAATGTCAAATAAGATGAAGTAACACAATTTGTTTGTTAGCCTTGCTCGTCCATTTTAGCACATTATGAGTGAAAAGATGCTAAGGATGATTTCAAATCTTACCAAATAACTTTAGTTCCACCTTATTTGGATGCTTCTATGGGCCCATAGTTTGACATTGTGAAGACCCTTGATTGAAAATTGTAAAGGGTTTTGACATGAGATGCAATGAAAATGGGAGAGCTTCAATAAAGTATTGACAAGCAGGTACACACCTCAAAAGGTAAAAGCATGTTGTTTAAGCATTGTGTGAGAATACTACTTTGGTTAAAGTGAAATGTAAAATTTGAAATCTTTTTAAAAAAGTATGTATATGTATATATATAAAATAATTAGTAGTTGTTTAAAAAGTATAAGTTATGGTGGAAGGATGCAATTTTTTTGTTTTGGTAAAGTGTGATTTTGTAAAGTGAAGAAATGTAAGTTTGTAGTTGTATATCATTAGAAATATATTATTATTGATTTCATCTTATTTTTTGTTTATGAAGGATTAAGGAACAATATTTTTATATTTTTGTGGAGGTGATGGCGGAAAATGAAATTGTGTGTCTTTATACAACGTGGCTATGCACTATGTAAGGAGGAGGCTTTTCATTTCATAGTAAATTTGAGCAATGATGAAGTAGTAGAGAAATGTAAGGTGATACAAAACACATACTAAGGTGAGTTGGGCAATGATAATGAGGGAACATGACAAGATATTTCTAGTGATATTGTATACCAAAAATCCCGCATTATACACCATACTAAGGTTCAAAATAGCTAATAGATTTACATGACATGCACCCATTACAAAAGGATTCTAGCTTGCAAGGTGACATCTTAAATTAACCATTTTTTATTTTTATGATTAGATGAGGATGTCATGATAACTAATTTTATTGTTGTATGTCTCCAAATCCAATGCAGGACTCAAATCAACATTACAATATCACTAACATATGAACAAGACATTGAAGTTTAAAAGTCTATATTTATATATACTAATTAAAAAATATGTAAGATATATATAATTTATATAATGATATTATATTAATATAATGTTATTATTATAATTCCTAATATGTATATAATAATATAATAATAATATATATTATTAATTAGTCTTGAAGGAGGGACTATTGTCTTCAATCTCCTTTAACATGCGATTAAATCATTGTTTGCTGGCCAATCAAACAGTGTCATTTACATGTCAAAGAATTATGTTAAACTTTTAACAAAGTAAATTGTAGGTAGTTTAATCAATGTATAAAATAAGATATATATATATATATATATATATATATAATAATAATAATAATAATATATATTATTAATATTATTATAAATATATTATATATATAATTTTAAATACATATTATTATATTATATTAATATAATAGTATTATTATGAATATAATATGGCAGCAAGTTTTATACTCTTCTTCAGGGTCCGAGTGTGAACAAGGACTCGTTGTGCATGTTTTAGGGTTTCTTGCCTTGTGTTTGCTGACAGTCTCTTTGTCTCCTCTTGGTCATGGCATCATTCAGTAAGAAGTGTTCTACCCCTTAAGGCTATGGGCCTTGCTTTGTTGTTGGTTTTATCTTCGGGGAGCCTATGCTATATCCCTATGTCACTGCTACTTGTTCGAATGCCCTAATTTTTGTTGGAGCTTTGTTTGCTTCTTAATGGAGGAGAAAACCCTAGTTGTGGCATGGAGGTTATTATTGTCCACATTGAGGGTTGTGTTTCCCTCCTCTTCTCTGTGAGTTTCACCTTGAGCATGTGACTTGGCTATGTCTATTGGATAGGGCCATAAAAGTATAGTTCTTTCTTCTTATGATGTCTCTTTTGTATAGTTCTTTCCTCTTAGGAATGAAATGATATATATAATGCCATGTCATGTTATGACGGTGGTGGTGGGTGAAATCAAAGAGCCATTGGGTTGGAATGGAACTAGATTTCAAATACTAGTTACTCTCCTCCGCGGTTCTTCCATTTAGCGTGCAGTTTACATCACCGTCTAGCATGCGGTTTACGTCACCGTTTGTACATAAATTTTTATATGCTTCTTAAATTAACGTTAGCCCTCCATCATAAATTTGTATTATGAATAAGGGTCGTCTAGCCGTTAGTCCGTATTTCTAATATAATTGGTACATTAAACATTGTAATGTGGTTTGTGTTGAGATAATTTATTGAGGTGTTTATAAGGTAAAGTTATAGATCAATAGAAGAAAAGTTACATGTTAGGAAGAGGCACTTATTAATGGTGAATATGGAAAGAGAGTATTACAACGATACCACTCTTTATAGTAATAGAGTATAATAAATTTAAAATAAAATAAGACACAAAATGTTGCATATTAAGAAGTTGACGAATAATGGATAGAGAGAATGTTGCATTATACCACTCTAATATAATAATAAAACAAAATAAAATTCATATAAGAATTACAACATGAAAATGCCAATTTCAATAATAGAGTGTAACAGTATATAAAGAAATGGTGTTATAAATCCCATTCATAATATTAGTTTGCCAATATTCATTTCCATAGAATCAATGTTTATAAACATTGGCTATAAGGTAATGTGCAAAAATGAATCTTAATCATTATTATGTGCTCCTCGACTATAAACAAAAATCAATTGTTGCATTCGAACCCTTGGATATGGGATGAAGTCTTTCTTTGTATAAAACCACGGTAGCCTGCCTTCAGTCTTGTTACCAAATATTTTGCTACTGCTTTAGTAAGGCTCAGGTTGCTTTATTTGCCTTTTCAATTTTACATGCTCCTTCTCTTCAATTCATCAGGATTTTATTTCACTCGCTCTAAACAATGGTGACCACATGCGGACCACTTTCACTTATATGTTCATTTTTATGGATCTTTCAAAAAACTTATCAGAAGTTATTATTCTAATAAATAAATCACTATTACCACTTCCCTCTTGTTTGTGTGAGGGAATATATTTTTAACCACTCTAGTTCTCTCAATGCAAATGTGATTTTTTAGTCTTTTCATAATGCTTTGCAAGCATTGATTTTATGATTTTTTATTAGCGAATGATGTCTGAATTGTGTTCTTTTTATCTCCCACATGACTATCTGAATTGTGTTCTTTTTATTTCCCACATAACTATTTAATTAGCTTAGGCTCCAAATGATCCTTCACCACATCTAATCTTGCTTTCTTTCTATATTTTTTTTGGCCACGGCTCATATTTTTAGCAGTGTTTTTGCGGGCAAATTTTTTCACCTTGACGAGTGTTGCAACAACCGTCCATGGCAGTAATTGCATTGATTTGGTCACTGATAAATTTGGCGATGTAGAAAACAATGTGTTTCATCTCTTGAAAACAAATGGCGAGGCTGCATTAACCATAAACTTACGAAACACAACAAAAATTGGAAATAGATTTTTATCAAAACACTTAATCAAAATATTTGATTTGAATTAATAGTTTTTGAGACTTAATAAATTTTAGCTTGGAGATTTCAGGTTTAGCTGTTTGTTGATAATCATGACCTTGATGTGAGCATTTGTATTATTTTGTAAGAGATGAAACCTTTTGAGGGGAAGACACTTGCAGCTTTTCACGATTTTTTAAAGTACAATATTATTTTTAAATAGTTAGAATTTAAATTTAAATTAAAAAAGTCAATCTTTTTATTTATAATTATATTTAAGAAAAAACTGTGTTGATTAATAAATTAAATTTAAGTATTAAAATAAATTTTCATGCATTGTAAATAATAGAAATGAATAACCTTTTATTTGTTGTATTTTAAACTCACGAAGTTCACTTAAAAAATTTATTGTAGAGATTTTATCTCAAGCATAGGCTTAAGGTATTGCTTAATCATACTTGTATATATTCAAATCAAAAGGAGCAATGAATTTAACAATCATCTTCCTAACTTTTTAATAGAGTTCCAATTCATTTAACAATTTTTGTCATGATATTAGTTTTGAATTTTCAAATATTTCCATTTACATCAAAAAAATTTCAAGCATTTTGGTTCACTCATTTTCTCTACATCTTGATCGAGGCTGGTTTTAAAAGAAACACACCCCTTCTTAACAGCGAGAGGAATAAATCACTTTATATAGTTAATTTTTTATAGTCTTAAACAAAAATAAAGTCATTTATTATTAAGTTCATTATTTAAATATAATAATCACTATTAAACAAAAATTAATTCAATTATTAATATTATCATATAGATCAAAAATAATATTTTTGAAAAATATATATTAAATTGAAATAGTAATAGACCTCCTCTTATATAATATTTTCTAACCAAAATGTCAACAAATGCTTTGAACTTCTTCAGAAATATATAAAAATAACTCCACAATATGATACACCTTGCATTAGCATAGGAGGTGAGAATCTTAAAAGAAAAAATTCCAACTTATTATTAGATTATAATCATTTTGTTAAATTTTTTTTAACATCTTCACATAAAACTAATCAAATTTATTTTTCATTCGATAATTATTTTAAATTAACTTAATTTTATTAAAAGTTGAAAATATACAATATAGTTTATTTATAAATATTTTAACATTAACAATATTTTATAAAATCATAAATATTATATGTTTGAAACCCATTTTTTAATAAATATTTTTAAAAAAATTCTATGATCATCATAAAATTTAAAGAAAAGATTATATATTTATTAATTATTATGAAATTCTAAAATAACTGACAACTATAATAATATCAAACTTTTTCAATATAATAATATCGAACTTAATGTCAATGTCAAATTTGATGAAGTAACACAATTTTGTTTGTTAGCTTTGCTCTCATTTAAGGTAAAAAAAAGGAGCAATAACAACCCGCTTGTCCATTTGGGCACATTATGAGTGGAAAGATGCTAGGATGATTACAAATCTTACCAGATAACTTTAGATCCACCTTATTTGGATGTTTCTATGGGCCCAAAGTTTGACATTGTGAATACCCTTGATTGAAACATATGGAGGTTGAATAAAGTATTGATAAGTAGGTATATGCCTCAAAAAGGTAAAAGTATGTTGCTTAAGTTTTGTGTGAGAATGTTACCATTGTTAAAGTGAAAAGTGAAATTTTTGAAGTACATTTTTTTTTGGAAAGAAATAAATAAGAGATATTTTAAAGACGTAATAGAGGAAAGGTTTTAATAGTAGTGCATTTTAATTTTGTACAGTAAATTAAGATATCATAACATCAAAGTAAATTTTAAATTTTTTATCCATTTTAATGTCATTTTAACTACTTATAATTAATGTTTTAAGATTTATCTCATTATATATTTTACGATATAATTGATTTTATCACAAAAGTTCATAAAATGCATTTTTTAAATTTATGACTAAAACTTAATTTTTAGAGTACCAATAATTATGCATTAAAGTATCAATACTCGAGTCTTACTTGTCAATATGTGATTGGTTACTTTTAATTTTATAGAGTAAATGTAGAACAAGTATTAGATACAACATGCACCACTACTAGGGAACTTTAATATTTATACACATTAATATGTTCCATCAATGAAATACACCTGAACAAAAACCTTGTTCCACCATTGGTAGGTGCACCATTACTGGGACCTTTCTCCTATGTTAGATGAGATGAGATTTTTTTTTTCTAGTAAAGTAGGTTTTGTAAAGTGAAGGAATGTAATTTGGTAGTTTTACATTATTCAAAACATATGATTATCGATCACATTTCATTTTTTATGTACGATGGGTTAAACAACAATATTATTATATTTTTGGTACAAGTAATTTTGTAAGTTGACTAAAATGTAAAGGGACACCTAAAAACTATTAAAATAACCATGAAAATCATGCATTATAGGAACAAAATAACAAAAGATTGTCACAAGATCAGTTACAGGGACAAGGCACATACCTTGAAACAATACTTCATTCCACTAAATTGCCGATGTTACAAACTTTGTGAAACACTACAGATGGCAAAATTGGTGTAAGGGTTCCATAACTGTTTGGGGAGAAGAGTCTAGAAAAGCCATGGTGAACAAGGGATTGATGGCACGCATGGCGACATTTACTAACAACATTAATAAAAATAAAGTCAGCAAAACATCATTAAACATGGTTAATCGTTGCATATCAATCACTTATACATCTTCCAATATATTCATTCATTTTTTATTAATGACCCATCAAAACTCGAGAACATGAATAAATGCACAATTGTTTAAGTCAATACTAAAAAAATGTTCATTTATATATTATTATTATTAATCAAATTTATAAAAATAATTAGACATTGAAACTCAAGTATTACTCACACATAAAAAATGATAAAAAAAATTAAAAAAGTTGGAAAGAAATCATCTTACAACTTTAAAGAAAGTTGAAAAACCTCCAAATAACTTATTTTTAACCATAAACTACATAATCTAAAACAATAAATTATAACGTATCATCTTTTAAAAACTATAAAACCCCAAAATTAAGAGTCCCAAGTATTAATTCCCTTCCCCTACCACAATGAATTGTTCATATAACAACATTTTCATTTTTTTTTCACTATTGCAGTGTCTATAACCCATACTCACATTCAACATTGTGTCTATAAATGAGTGTAATGTACAAGTCCTTTGCTCACCAACATGGTGCACACAATCTGAAACCTAATCCACCCCGATTTTGTTTATCGACTGAAATTATCGATAGTGTGCGCCAGTTATCTTTATGTCTTGTTGTTGGCAGTTTGTACGAGAATTAATATTCACTTCATCATGTCTCATCTTGCTTTCTTTCCATCTTTCTTTGTTTTTTTTCCCTGGTTGTTTTCAAATATAATAATCACTATTAAACAAAGATTTTAATATTGTTATATGGATTAAAAATAATAATTCTGAGAGTATATATTAAATTGAAATAATAATAACCCCTTCATTTATATAATATTTTTAATTAAGAAACTGAAAATAAGATGAAGTAACACAATTTGTTTGTTAGCCTTGCTCGTCCTTTTTGGCACATTATGAGTGGAAAGATGCTAAAGATGATTTCAAATCTTACCAAATAACTTTAGATCCACCTTATTTGGATGCTTCTATGGGCCCATAGTTTGGCATTGTGAAGACCCTTGATTGGAAATTGTCCAAGGGTTTTGACCTAAGATGCAATGAAAATGGGAGAGCTTCAAGAGAGCATTGCTTGAGAACACTACTTTGGTTAAAATGAAAAGTAAAATTTGGATTCTTTTTTAAAATGTTTTTTTTTTTTTTTTTTTTTTTAAATTAAAAAATAATTAGTAGTTGTTTTAAAAGTATAAGTTATGGTGAAAGGATGCAATTTTTTTGTTTTGGTAAAGTGTGATTTTATAAAGTGAAGAAATGTAATTTTGTAGTTGTATATTATTCGAAATATATAATTATTGATTTCATCTCATTTTTTGTTCACAAAAAATTAAGTAACAATATTCTTGTATTTTTGTGGAGGTGATGGTGGAAAATGAAATTGTGTGTTTCTTCATACAACGTGGCTATGCATTATGTAAAAAGGAGGCTTTTCATTCCACAGTAAACTTGAGCAATGGTGAAGTAGTAGGGAAGGGTAAGGCGATACAAAACATGTAAATGGTGATATATTTAAAGGTGAGTTAGGCAATGATAATGAGGGAAAATGACAATATATTTCTAGTGATATTGTACACTAAAGGTCCCATATTATACACCATACTAAGGTTCAAAATAGCTAATAGATTTACATGACATGCACCACTTACAAAAGGATTCTAGCTTGCAAGGTGGCAACATCTTTGACTAACCATTTTTTATTTTTATGGTTAGATGAGGATGTCATGATAGCTAATTTTATTGTTGTATGTCTCTACATCTAATGTGCGACTCAAATCAACATTACAATATCACTAACATATGAACAAGACATTGAAGTTTCAAAGTCTATATTTATATATACTAATTAAAAAATATATAAGATATATATAATTTATATAATGATATTTTATTAATATAATGTTATTATTATAATTTGTAATATGTATATAATAGTATAATAATAATATATATTATTAATTAGTCTGGAAGGAGGGCCTATTGTCTTCAATCTCCTTTAACATGCAATTAAATCATTGTTTGATGGCCAATCAAATAGTGTCATTTACATGCCAAATAATTATGTTAAACTTTTAACAAAGTAAATTGTAGGTAGTTTAATCAATGTCTAAAATAATATTATTTTGGCTCTGTCCATTGGTTCAACACTTTACATGTTATTTTTGCCTTCTCATGAACCAAAGCACTAGGCTATGAAAATTAGTGATGTCATCATAGCTTTGTCAGTTACAGCTCATGGGTGGTAGCAATAGATAGGTAAATAATCAATCATAATAGTAATGAATCTGAAACATTACCAGGTATTTGGAGCCATCCCTATCAACCTATTTGGTGATGCTACCAACATGCCATGAATGTGTTACTCATTTATCGAGGAGGGGTAGATTTGAAAGAATTCTTAGGCATATTGCATTGCAGTAGATGTATATGGATATGGATGTTTCATTACAAAGTTCCACCTATTACAGACACATATATGATCGTACTAGGGGATTTCCGTCTCTTAATCTGAATGCATCTTGCCTTAACCATGAAATGGCATGGCACTGATTTCTAGGCTAGTGTCATTTTTGAATCAGTTTACTTGCTACAAAGAAAATACTATAAGCATTATAACAGTGTCTTCTCAGATTGTAGTTCTGCCACTGGGTTATTTTAAGGCAACCACATTACCCACCAATTTTTTTCCTAGAACAAATTGGCATTTTTCACTCAATCTAGGGTCCTTCAATACTAAATAACATGTTCTCATTACAATATTTACATGCGTCGGGTCTAGTTGCAGTTGGATAAATTCAAAAAAAGAACCAACAAAGATCACGAAGGTAGTGCCTACATCATATGGTTTAAAATAGGGATTAAATATGATGCAATTAGACTGAGGGTCGGTGGTCCAAATAAAACTGTGCCCTGTCTCCATCTAGAATTTCCAGCGGGTGTCTAAAAACTCAGATGTGATTTTTAATTTTTGACCATAGAGGTAAGGGATGGGGATTAACTCCTCTCCCTTGCTCCCTAGCCCCCACTCCTATGACCTGACTTTGCCCACACTCCAGTCAATATTAATTTATATATACTAATTATAAATATAAGACACACACACACAATTAATTTATATAATCATATTATATTAATATAACATTGTTATTATAATATGTAATATGTTTATAATAATATAATAATAATAATATATATTATTAATTATTATATATATATATATATTAGATTAATATAATTGTATTATTATGAATATAATATGGTGACAAGTTTTATATTCCTCTTGGGGGTCTGAATGTGAACTAGGGTTCGTTGTGCATGCTTTAAGGCTTCTTGCCTTGTGTTTGCTAACAAGGTCTTTGTCTCCTCTCAGCCATGGCATCACCTAATAAGGAGTGCTCTACCCTTTAAGGCTAGGGGCCTTGCTTTGCTATTGATTTTGTCTTTGGGGAGCGCTGCTCTATTTCCCCATGTCGTTGTTACTTGATTGTCTGTCCTAATTTTTCCCTAGAGCTTTATTTGCTTCTTAATAGAAGAGGATACCCTAGTCATGATATGAAGGTTGTTGTTATCTACATTAGGTATTGTTTTACCCTTCTCTTCTCTGATGATTTCACCTTCAATGTGTGACTTGGTTATGTTTATTGGATAGGGCCATCAGGGTAGAGTTCTTTCCTCTTATGATGTCCCTTTTGTAGCATTGGGTGGTGAGGTTTTACAAGATGAACCCTAGTTTTCATTTATGGATATGATTTACCATTTCAACATATTTTGGCTGAGCATAACTAACCTTCATTCCTGGGTCTCCAAGTATGTGTTAAATAATTATTCATTATTGTGTGCTCCTCAACTACGGACAAAGATCAACTATTACATTCAGACACCTAGACATGGGATAAAGCCTTTCTTTGCATGAAACTGTGGTACCCCACATTTAATCCTACTACCAAATATTATATACTACTTCAATATGGGTTATGTTGCCTTATCTGACTCTTTAATTTCATAGGCTCCTTCTCTTCAAGCCATTAATATCTCCATTGGGGATTTTATTTCATTCACTCTAGACAATGACGACCACACAAAAACTACTTTTGCTCGTATGTACATTGTCATAGATCTCTCAAAATACTTACCAGAAGTTATTATTGTAATATATAAATCACTATTACCACTTCCCTCATGTTTTTTTTTATAATTATTTTTTGTAACCACCCTAGTTCTCTCAATATAAATGTGATTTTTAGTCTTTTCATAATGCTCTCCAAGTGTTGATTTTATTAGAGATTAATTTTTATCTCCCACATGACTACTTAATTAGCTTAGGCTCCAAATGATCCTTCACCACATCTCATCTTGCTTTCTTTCTATCTTTTTTTTGGCCATGGTTCATATTTTTTCTAGTGTTTTTGTGAGCAATGCTTTTCACCTTGACGAGTTCTGCAACAACCTTCCATGGCAGTAATTGCATTCATGTGGTCATTGATAAACTTGAAAATGTAGAAAATAATGTGTTTCATCTCTTAATGGTCTACAAAGCTCTCCAAAAAATTGAGTTTTTTAGCAGATTAAATTTATGTACTAAATTAAATTTTCATGCAGTGTACATGTTGTTCTGGTAATAGTAATGAATAACTTTTTGTTTGTTGTATTTTGAACTGACGAAGCTCTCCAAAAAAAACCCCTCTAGGAAATTCATTTGAAGTATAGGCTTAAGGAATTACTTGTATTTTGAACTGATGAAGCTCTCCAAAAAAATTCTCTCTAGGAAATCCTTCTTAAATATAGGCTTAAGACATTGCTTAATGATACTGGTATAATTCAAATCAAAAATCAAAAGAAGCAGTGATTTTTAATTATATCATCATCAAAAATTATCTTTCTAGCCTTCTAATGGAGTTTTTTGTTGTTGTACAAATTATTTCATTGCATACTCTTATTAAAGTACTCTATTTCTATTTGCACCATTTTTTTTTCCAAACATAGATTGGTTCACTCATTTCCTCTACATTCTTATCAGGGCTAGTTTTAAAAGAAACACACCCCTTCTTGATGGTGAAGGGAATAAACCACTTTATATATTTATTTTTTCATGGTCTTATATAAGAATAAAATCATTTACTAATAGGTTCATTATTTTCAAATATAGTATTCATCACTAAACAAAGACTTATTCAATTATTAATACTATCATATGGACCAAAAACAATTTTTATGGAAGTATGTATTGAATTGAAATAATAATAAACCTTCTTTTATTTAATATTTTTAAACCAAGAAGCCAAAAAACTCTTTGAACTTCTTAAGAAAGATATGAAGATAACTCCTTGACAATATAATACACATTGTATTGGTGTAGGGGATGAAATCTTATTAAAAAAAATCCTAACTTATCATCATCATCATCATCATCATCATCATCATCATCATCATCATCATCATCATCATCATCATCATCATCATCATCATCATCATCATCATCATCATCATCATCATCATCATCATCATCATCATCATCATCATCATCATCATCATCATCATCATCATCATCATCATCATCATCATCATCATCATCATCATCATCATCATCATCATCATCATCATCATCATCATCATCATTATTTTTAAATGTCTTCACGTAAAACCATTCAAATTTACTTTTCATTTAATAATTACTTTAGATTAACTTAAATTGATTGAAGTTAAAGATATGTGATAGTTTTTAGGTATTAAATATAAACACAATCTTTTTATAAATATATTAAATCTAACCACATTTTATAAAGTCATAAATCTAATAATCATATGATAAAATTTGGACCCAGTTTTCTAATAAATATTTTTGAATTTTCCTATAATCAATATTAAATTTACAAAAAGATGTTAAATTTATTAATTAGTATGGAAATTTAACTTAAATATAAATAAAGTACATCCAAACTATTAAAATAAGATGTAAAAGGACACCTAAAAACTATTAAAAATAATAGTGAAAATCATGTATTATAGGACACAAAAAAATAATCGAAGACTATTATGGGTTTAGTTATAGACGCAAGGCACACATCTCGAAACAACGTTTCATCCCTCTAAATTGTCAATGCTACAAAATTTGTGAAAAAAAGTAGATGACAGAATGGGTATAATGATTCCATGATTGTTTGGGGAGAAGAGTCTAGAAAAGCCATGCTGAACAAGGAGTTGATGGTGCACATGATGGCATTAATTGAAAACATTAATAGAAATAAAGTTATCCAAACATCATTAAACATGCTTCATCATTTCATATTAATCACCCACGCATCTTCCAACATGTTCCTTTATTTTTTTTTAAATAACCCATTGCAACTCAATAGTGTGGATAAGTGCAATTTTTTTTAAACCAATGTCAAAAAAATGTTCATTTATATATTATTAATAGTCAAATTTATAAAAATAATTGGACATTAAAATTTAAATATTTATATATTATTAATTTTCAAATTTATAAAATCAATCTCATCTTGCTTTCTTTCCATTTTTTTGTGTGTTTTTGGTCTAATATGTGTTGATCATAGAGGAATGGAATTATACACTTTCTTTAACTTGATTTATGCCTTCAAATATTTACATCTTCCTCAAATGGGGTTTAAATAATATTCATTTTATGAACAATTGGTTTGTTTATCATGCTAAATAATTCCATCACACTTTCAGACTCACATATAGATTCACATAAGGGGCAATCCATACCTCATCAACAACATCAAATTCATCTTGTGTGGGGTAAAATAATTTTCTCTTTTCATTTTTCTATTACTAGAGTTGTGATGTTCAATATTTTATTATTGGAACACTTTAGCATATATTTATTATTTAAAAAATAATAAATGGAAAGTTAGACTATAAAGTGGCCAGTAGGAATGCATAGCACTAGCCTTCACAACTTCTTTGCTGACTAGGTAAATCTGAGTAAGTACAAGAAACAACCCTGAACAACTCTCATACGAACCAAGTAAAGTTGAGCAAAAGCAAGAGAAATAATGGACCCTCATTACCACCATATTGGTCAAGTGAACCCTAGTAGGGCAAAGCAAGAACAAACCCTAAATACATTGTAAAACCCTAACCGCCAAGCAGTGACCATACATAATCAATGTTGAATAAAATATGATAGTTGATATAGCATAAAGGGTTAGGAAAACACACAAACATGCCAAAACAAGGGCATAAAACTCTCCACACTTAGATCTAACCAAGAATGAAACAAAATAAAACCATATGTAGTTGATGCCAAAGATTGAGTCTACAACCAAAACCCCATCCTAGTGAACCACCATCACAAATCAATGAGCAGACACTTCTGATGACCACACATCTAGAGGAAGCATGGATCCCTGACCTTCCCTCCCTAACACATAATCTCCTACAATCATGCTCCTGAAAACTTGTTATAATGGAACAAACCTTAATATTAGGGTTTTAGTGGAGGGAGAGAGGGAGTGTGCCTCCTCCGTCTCTGACTCCATAATTCGAATGAAGTTATTTTTTCATATTAAATATTTTGATTATATACTCTTCTTCAAACTTATTTAACAATTCTTCTCACAAGAGTTTTGAACTTTCAAATGTTTTTATTTACACCAATTTATTTTCCAAGCTTCTTGGTTCACTCATTTTCTCTACATCTCTATTGGAACTAATTTGAAAATAAACATAACCTGTTTGATGGCAAAAGAAATAAACCATTTTATATAATTATTTTCAATCTTATACATATATAAAATCATTTAGTATTTGGTCCGTTGTTTTTAAGTATAATAATCACTATTAAACAAAGACTTATTCAATTTTAAGATTGTCATATATATCAAAAATAATAATTCTGGGAAGTATATAGTGAATTGAAATAATAATAGCCCCCTCCTTTTATATAATATTTATTAATTAAGAAATTAAAAATCTCTTTGAGTTTTTAAAGAAACATATAAAGATAATTTGTTTACAATATTATAGACCTTGCATCGGTATAGGGGGTGGGAAATTTAGAGCTAAAAAAATCATAACTTATTGTTAGATCATAGTTATTATTCTTGCATTTTTTTTCACATCTTAGCAAAATCAATAAAATTTATTTTTCATTTAATAATTATCTTAAATTTATGTAATTTGATTTAAATTAAAAATATATGGTTTTTTTTAGGTGTTAAATATAAATACTTGATATTTTTATCCATATCTTAACATTAATAATATTTTATAAATTCATAAATATTATAGACATAATAAAATTTAAAACCTATTTTTAATAAATATTTTTAAAACTCTATAATTAACATAAAATTTATTAAAAAATAAATAAATTTATTAATTAATATAAAAATATAACCTAACTTTAAAAAATAATAATATCAAACTTATTCAATATAATAATATCAAACTTATTCAATATAATAATATCAAACTTAATGTCAAAAAGGATGAAGCAACACAATTTTGTTTGTTAGCCATGCTCTCATTTAAGGTAGAAAAATGAACAATAACAACCTACTCATCCTTGTCCTTTTTGACACATTATGAGTGGAAATATGTAAAGGATGATTTCAAATCTTATCAAATAACTTTAGTTCCACCCAATGTTTGACATTGTGAAGACCCTTGATTGAATATTGTAAAGGGTTTTAACATGAGATGCAATGAAAATGGCAGAGCTTGAATAAAGTATTGACAAGTAGGTATACATCTCGAAAGGTAAGAGTATGTTGCTTAAGCTTTGTGTGAGAACACTACCATGGTTAAAGTAGAAAGTAAAATTTGAATCCCTTTTAAAAGATTCATTTTTTAATAATGAAATATTTAGTAGTTGTTTTAGAGGTGTAAGTTATGGTGGAAGAAATATAATTTTTTATTTTGATAAAATGTGGTTTTGTAAAGTGAAAGAATATAATTTTTTAATTATACAATATTTGAAACATATGATTGTTGATTTTATCTCAATTTTTAATGCATGAAAAGTTAAGTAATAATATTTTTATATTTTTAGTGGAGGTGATGGTGGAAAATGAGGTTGTATGTTTCTTTATACAACATGACAATGTACTATGTGAGGAGGCGTTCTGTTTCACAGTGAACTTGAACAATGGTGAAGTAGTGGGGAAGAACAAGGCTAGACAAAACATGCAAATGGGGAAATATTTCAAGATGAGTTGGACAATGATGATGAAGGGAAATGACAAGGTATTTTAAGTGATATTGTACACCAAAAGGCCCATATTGTACACCATATTAGGATTTAAGATAGCCAATAGATTTACATCCATTGTAATGGGGTCTCAACTTACAAAGTGGTATTATTTTTGATTGGCCATTTTTTATTTTTATAATTGGATGAAGATGTCATGATAACTAATTTTATTGCTATGTGGCTCCACATTTGATGTGCAGCTCAAATCAACATTACAATGCCACAAACATGTCAACAAGACATTGAAGTTTCAAAATCTGTATTTATATATACTAATTATAAATATAAGATATTATATATAATTATAAATATTATTCTAATATATAAATTTCTATTATTATATATAATATTAAATTTATATAATGATATTATATTAATATAACATTATTATTATAGTTTTTAATATGTATATAATAGCATAATAATAATATATATTATTATTTATTATAAATATATAATTTATATATAATATTAAATAATATGGTGACAAGTTTTATATTCCTCTTTGGGGTCTAAGTGTGAACTAGGGTTTATTTTGCATGTTTTAGGGCTTCTTGCCTTATATTTGCTTACAGGTTTATTGTCTCCCCTCATCCATGGCGTCACCTAGTAAGGAGTGTTCTACCCTTTAAGGCTATGGGCCTTATTTTTCTATTGGTTTTGTCTTTGGGGAGCCCTACTCTATTTCCATGTGTCGTCACTACTTTTTCACTGCCCTTCTTTTTCCCTGGAGCTTTGTTTGCTTCTCAGTGGAGGAGGATAACCTAGCCATGGCATGAAGGTTATTGTTATCTATGTTAGGGGTTATTTTTCCCTCCTCTTATCTAAAGTTTCACCTTTGGCGTGTGACTTGGCTACGTGTTTTTAAATTTTGGCTGAGTGTTTATGACCTTCATTCTTGGGTCTCCAAGTGTGTGCCAAAGGCTTATTCATTATTTTTTGCTTCTAGACTATGGACAAAGATCAACTATTACGTTCAAGCCCTTGCACATGGGATAAAGCCTTTTTTTGCATGAAAATATGGTACCTTTCTTTCAATCCTATCATTGAATCCTTTGTTGCTACTTCAGTGTGGGTCAGGGTACCTCATTTACTTCTTAAATTTTGGAAGGCTCCTCTTAAAGCCATTGATATCTCTCTCTAGGGTATTATTTTACTTGATTTACATACTGGTGACTACATGTGGACTACCTTCACTCACATGTGCATTATCATGAATCTCTCAAAAGGATTACCAAAAGTTATTATTGTAATATAGAAATCACTATTACCACTTTCCTCATGTTTTTTTGAAGGATTATTTTTTGTAACCACCCTAGTTCTCTCAATATAAATGTGAATTTTAGTCTTTTCATAATGATCTATAAGCGTTAATTTTATGATTTTATTAGAGAATGGTGTTTAAATTGTGTTATTTTTATCTCCCACATGACTACTTAATTAGCTTAGACTCCAAATGATCCTTCAACACATCTCATCTTGCTTTCTTTCTATCTTTTTTTTTGGCCATGGCTCATATGTTTTCCAGTGTTTTTATGGGTAATGTTTTTCACGTTGATGAGCTCTACAACAACCTTCCATGGTATTAATACATTAATGTGGTCACTGATAAAATTAGAAATGTATAAAATGATGTGTTTCATCTCTCGATGCTCTACGAAGCTCTCCAAAAAAAATCATGTTGATTAACAAATTAAATTTATGTACTAAAATAATTTTTCATGCAATGTAAATGTTGTTTTGGTAATAGTAATGAATAACTTTTTGTTTGTTGTATTTTGAACTGACAAAGCTCTCCAAAAAAATTCCCTCTGAGAAATCAATCTCCAACATAGGCTTAAGGCATTACTTAATGATATTGGTATATATTCAAATCAAAAATCAAAAGGAGCAATAATTTTTTTCTATATCATAATTAATAATCATCTTTCTAGCCTTCTAAAGGAGTTTTAATTTCTTTTTGTTGCATAAATTATTTCATTATGTAGTCTTATTCAAGCTCATTTAACAATTTTTGTGATTAGATTAGTTTTAAACTTTCAAACACTTATATTTGCACCAATTTTATTTCTAAGCATATTGGTTCACTCATTTCCTCTACATCCCTACCAGGGCTAGTTTTAAAAGAATCACATTCTTTCTTGATATCGAAGGGAATAAAGCACTTTATATAGTTAGTTTATCATGGTCTTATATAAGGATAAAGTCATTTAATACTAGGTCCATTGTTTTCAAATATAGTAATCACTATTAAACAAAGACTTATTCAATTATTAATATTGTTATATGGATCAAAAATAATAATTCTAGGAAGTATGTATTGGATTGACATAATAATAGATCCCTTCTTATTATATGATATTTCCTAATCAAGAAGCCAACAAACTATTTTAAATCCTTAAGAAATATATAAAGATAACTCTTTGACAATATGATACATCTTGCATTGGTGTAGGGGGTCAAGATTTATATAATAACCTAAGGATAGTAATTGGGTAGCAACAAAAAGGGTCCTCAAATTTCTCAAAGGAACATGAAATTTTTGGCTCAAATACTCCAAGGTAGGAGACTTTAAACTAGTTGGGTATTCAGATTCTACCTATGTTGGTGATCATGAATATGAAAAATCCACCTTGGGTATTTTGATGAATTTGGGAGCAATAGTTGTCACTTATAAATCCAAGAAGCAATTAGTACTGATAATTTCTTTAGTAGAAGTAGAAAATATGGCCACTTTAGAGGCAACTAGAGAGATATTGTGGCTTAGAAGGATTATTTTATATTTTTAGGAGCAACAAGTTTCATCAACACCTCTCATGATTGACAATACTTATATAAACTAGATGGTAAACAATCTAATCTTTCATGATCAAACCAAGCATATAAATATGAAATTTTAGCTAATTAAACACTATTTGAAAGATGGTAGTGTCAAGTTGCAACATGGCCCTATAACAGAGTAACTACCAAACATCCTGACAAAAGTGTTTGGACAAGACAAATTTGAAAACCACATAGGAATGCTTGGTCTAAAAAGACCCCTACAAACTAAGGAGGAATGTAACAATATTCTATATAATTGTTATTCATTCCTAGGTGTATTTTGTCTCTTTTGATAGCTTTTATCTTTTTCAATAAGTTGTTTGTCCATTCTCATAGGATTAGGAAAGGTATTCTTGGGAATGTGAAGCGAACAACCATTTTGGATTTATAATGTAATGTTTTCTTCTCTTTTAAATTGACTCATGAAATCTAAATTCTATTTTCATTTTGAATATATTATCTGGCATGTCAAATTTTAGGAGTGTCATGCTACAAATATTCATTTTAATAGAGTTATTGATCACATTATTGGTACATTTCTTGCCATATATGATGGTGTTAATAATCAAAGGCTCTAAAAATTATGAACAATTTTTGGTTAATTCCTTTGAAAAAACACTCCTAAAATTAGCTTTTGTAGGCATCTCTTGATTTTGAACCTCTTTTTTTAAGAACCTTTTCTTAAAGATACTTTATTGGTTAGCTTGAGATTGGCCTAGAAAATTGTCTTTTAGTAATTTCTCTTTGATTTTTATTTTCACACTCACTCCTTCCCAATTTAGATAACTTTAATAACTTGTCTTTTAATATAATGATGTATTGGCATGTGTGAATTTAGGTTTTAGAATTAAATAACGATCGGGGCAAAGGAGATACCTAGTTTTCTTATATCCTACGTTAATATTTTAAATAACTTTTTAAAAATATTTGTTGTTTTGATTTTTATTTTCACACTCACTCCTTCCCAATTTAATCTTTTAGTAACTTGTCTTGTTATAATTGCTCCCTTTGTAACCTTTACTTTTCAAACTATTCTTTTTGTAATTATTCTTTTTTTAATCTTGATTCGATGTAGTTATAATTTTACTACTATACTACAAACTTAAGGGTCTAAATTATAACGATGTAAATAGTGTCCACCTAGTTTTCTAATTATCCTAGATCGACAAGAATCAATCGGGGCAAAGGAGATACCTAGTTTTCTTATATCCTACATTAATATTTTAAATAACTTTTTAAAAAAATTTGTTGTTTTGATTTTTATTTTCACACTCACGCCTTCCCAATTTAATCTTTTAGTAACTTGTCTTGTTATAATTTCTCCCTTTGTAACCTTTACTTTTCAAATTGTTCTTTTTGTAATTATTCTTCTTTTAATCTTGATTTTTAATCTTACTCTTTATGTAATATTTCTTGCTCTATCTTTTATTTTGAATCTTTTCTTGCTTTAGTTTTTCCATTTATAACATTTCTTGTTCTGAATTTTTCATTTGTTATACTTACACTTGTTCTTTAGGAGATGCAATCATAGTGTGAGTGGATTGTTTGATTGATGTATCTATTATAGGATCACCCTTGTTGATGCTATTTTGTATTTTTCCTTTAAATCCCAAAAACTATTTGTATGATGCCTGTGCATTCTATGATATGCACAATAGTATTTTAATTTATTCAAAGGATGCATGGAAGGTAATGTGATCAACTTATTTTGAAGCATTTCTCTTAGAATCTTGTTTGAACTCTAAACATATCTCTAATTGTAGATAGATGTTGCTTTTGAATCCATGATTGAAATGATATATTTTGAGGCATTAAATAGCTAGATGGAGATGGAGATATATGATTAACACTAGCATCCTTTGGATTCTTTGGGTTTGTAATCGTGTGTTACAATGATGTGATCTTTGAATTTTACTATTGATTTTGTTTTTGTAAATCCTCTATGAATGCTCTCATAGTAACTATTTTATCTTTAAGGGTTTCACAATCACAAACATCGGGTAATTTTGATTCAATATGCATATAAACACCATTAAAATGAGATGTGGAAGCTAAAGGGCATTAAGAAAGGACATGTTGGTTTCTTTCATTTAGAACTATAAGGTGGGTCACTATACCTCTTTGGATAATGACAATATGGACCTAGTTAGATGGAAATAAGCTATCTAAAAAATTGAGGAGGAATGGTATAAGATATCAAATAAGTTAGACATCCCTTTTGTTCTCTAATAGTAATTGGCAAAAGCTTTGACTGAATGTTGTAATAATAAAAACTAAGTAATGCTTGAGGTTACAGAATGGGCCAATAGCACCTTGAATATATGGTTGCTTTTTTCCCATACTTGAATTTATAAAAAAATTCATTAATTGGACTTGTGTCTTAGCATGTGATGTGGGTTTTTTTTGAAAAACTTGAAATGAGAAATGTTTCTCTAATATAGTCATTATATTATGTGTAGAATAAATAACTAACCACTTAAGGAGATGAGTTAGTTTTTTTTTAAGTCCAAGAGAGGTTATTGATTAAAATCAATAGATAAAAAAAACCATAAATTAATTTGAAAATCGGTACACCATCCGTCCCCTAAGCCAAATTTATTAAAAATATTAAGTTGTAAACTTTATAAAATCAATATAGTATTGTGGCGAATAAAAAACATTATTTTTATCTACTTAATGCAACTAAAAAAAATCTCAAAATGTTTGAAAAATAAAGTTGTTATGGATTAGATATGAGTAGAATAAGTGGGAGGATAAGTCACAAGCCTAAGAAATAAAACCCTAATAGTCAAATAAGTGTTAAACCCTAGGTAAAAAATTAAAACTTCTAATTTGCACAAAGGAAAAGGGGAAATTAAAGATCAGATCTGAAACCTTGAGATAAAATCATGAAATCCTATAAATAAGGTTGGAAACCCTAAGAGAAACCTAGGTTTTGGAAATGCTCATACAATTCATAGGTTCACCAATTTTTTTTAAAGTTTTGAATTAATAAGTGAATTAACCCTAATTTAAATAAATTGAATGGAATATAACACAATGATGTCAATTAGCTTGAGATAATTAGAATTAAGATAAAATACTGAATTCAACAAAGTGAAATTGAATGAAAACAAATAAACTACAATTAAAATGAAAAACTTAGTTATTTATGTCATGGATTTGACTATGGAAAACTAAAAGAAGGTTGGCACTGAGTGAAATAGACTATTTTTTCAAGTTATTAGAAGTTTTGATGGAAACGGGTAAAGGGTCAGGATCATCCAACTAGGTTAGGATCGACTGCCACTTTTGACCTGAACTCATTTATCTTGACTTATAATAAAAATGAGGAAACTCAAGTTACGATCACTTGTAATAGCTTGAATAAGGTTTATATGCAGATATTTAACCTTTGAATGTGTATGAAAGACATAAAAATAGATTCTCCAAGGTTAAAATCAAAATAGGGTTTTGTGATGACTAAAAACTTGAAAATAGAAAAAGGGGAAGTGTAATATGTTGAGCTAGCCTCAATCACCCATGTGATGACTAATTATTATCTACGTATATAATAATTTAATGAGGGAAATTAATCTCATGAAGTTATCCCACTTAAAGTGCTTTGTGCAATAGATCTATTTTGACTATATGAATGCATCTAGAAATGGTTTGAATGTTTAATCATGTGATGTAGAAAAAATAGGAAAACCTTTCAGAGGCCATAAATTTTGACCCATAACTCTATTTGAGCTCTTCCATGTGCCAAAATAACTGTATCGAAAAGTTAGATTCTGCCATAAGGTGCTCTATCCTATTAGATTTTATTTAAATATTTTTGGAGGCCAAACGTGATCATCTGAGGATTTGAAATTAACGTTTAATGACTTTTTCAAGAAAATTCTATTTTAAAAATTGCATATTTTTAGAACCGGATATCAAATTTAGTTGAATTGCAATACAAAAGGAGAAAAAATCATGAGACATGTCCTAAAGATATAGAACAAGCTGTAAGGAAGGGTTAAAATTTGAAAATTAAACATTAGAGTAACTAAGGTCAGGATCAATCCATAATGGTCAAGATCAATTACCATAATTTTGATCCAACTAGTCGATCATGTCTTACAATAAAAACATGTGAATTCTGGGATCTAGAATGTTTAAAAAGATTCTTAGAGGTGATTTTAGCACTTAAAACATTTATGTAGGTGTCAAATAATAATTTATAAAATACATAACTCAATATAAGTGCTTCAAATAGGGTGAGGTGGAAAACTAGGTATTGATTAACGTAAAAGTTAATTAAAGTGAAATAGGACCAAAACTGACATAATCAAGTATTAATGACTACACTAGCACAACCAATTAGATGTTTAAACCAGTTAAGTTATCCAAATAATATTATAATCATTATTTATATATACATCAAATCATTTTTCTAAACATGATAATTATAAGCAAGTCAATTTCATCTAATGCTATTCAATATAAGTATATCAATTTTATTTTATGTTAGTTAAAATAAGCAAGCCGATCCTATTTGAAGTTAGCCAAAATAAGCAAGTTAATTCTATTTGACATTTGTCAATATAATCAAGTCAATTTATTTGACATTTAAAAATAAGCAAGTCAATTATATCTGATGTTCAATTGAACATGCTAATGAAAACTAGTAGTTTGATAACACAAAAATATTATTAATTAACCATTTTCATACAATATTTAGAGTTTATATGATGTATTTTTTAGAATATAAGCATAGGGTACATTGTTAATGTCTCCTCTCCCTCTTCTTGCAAAAAATAAAAAAAATGAATTAGTTTCAATTTTGTAATATTAAATTATTAAAATATGAATCATAATATTAAAATTTCATTTTTTTTTCAAAATTATATCAATAAATTTATTAAAGGTTTTCTCAAATTTTAGTATCTTTCCATAGTCTATAGGTTATAAGATTCCACAAGTGACTTAGGTTCATTTTTATATGTATTATGGGTTGGTGGGGCCCTCACTGGTACAAAGATAAGATAATGAGAAAACCAAAAAAAAAAGATAAGGAAAGTGGACTCTGTAAATCCTTTCCCGCACTGGGAGCAAAACCTACAGCTTAGAGAAAGCTAAAAAAAACCATGGGAAAAACTCTGGATCCAACAACACCACAAAAAGATTCATCAAGAAACCAAAAATGCACAAAAGGCCCAACCAAAAAATTACTAGGACACAAAGAGCAGAAGGAAATAAAAAAACACAAAATAGGACATGTCCATAATGGCCAAAATAATATCAACAACAACATCTAACACATAAAAAGAACCCCATTCTATAGCCCAAAAACCATGCATTACAAATAAAAAGAACATCCCAATTAGATAATATATCAAGGAAACACCATCTACTTACCAATGACCCAAAATAATATCAACAACAACATCTAACACCAAACAACTAAGCAATCCAAAAATCCTCAAAAAGACCTCGAACAATAAACCTTCTCTAAAAGTCAAGACAAGCCTAGTTAGTCTTTACTAGGGGAACGCTATCCCTGACCAATAGATATCTCTAGTAATCAGAACACATGCATGATAAAGCTTCCAATTGACCCTACAGGGCCCATGATGAAGTAGGGAACCACCACTTCCTAAGGGATCCCATAAAAACATTGTCATGCCAAATGAAGGGCCAAATACTATTAGACAAAAAGAGGTAACAATATCATAGAACAGGCAAGACAAGTTAGAATAGTCCAAGGGACCGCAAAAAAAACCATTTGATAATAAGTCAACATGACACAAGGAGCCATGATATTAAAAATAATGACAAAGGTATCCACACCATGCAAGATATTTTATGCAATGAAACTCAATTTTGGATCCCCTGAAATGCCTTCCAAGATAAATAAAAATTTTCTATGGTTGACAAAGAGTCTTATGATGAGATTATGACAACAATGCTAATGGAGTTCCTTCACAATATCTCTATCAAAAATCTGCCCACCCTTGGGGGAAACATTGGTAATGGTACAAAGAGACTCATTTCCAAAATGATACTACCAAAAAAGGATATGAATGGATATCTCCATACATCTGATGGTGGATAAACTCAACCATAGGTGGAATATACATTCCTCCACTTCTCTCTACGAGAAATGATTTCATACTATTTGGTTTACTTGTACTGAGGCCAAAATTACTCACTTCAATTGGTGTTTGATCTATCAAGGCCTACCTATTGCCATAAGGATGGTCTAATTGAGGATTTCTCTTCCCAAATGTCCCTTCTATGGCCACCTTAAAACCATAATGCACCTTTTATGTCACTACTCGAAGGCCCAACGTGTCTGGTTATGGATTCAGGAGTTTTTTCAGCCACTTTGCTCCATTCCCTTTAGCTAGTGTCATATTATCTTTGGGGATAACCTGAGTCTGCCTCCTCAATTCACTCGAGTTTGACATCCTTTCATAATGGAAATTTTATTTTGGATATGGAAAGAACACAAATCAATGATATTTTTAAATAATTCTGTTGATTCTTTGTTTGCTACTTATGACAAAGCTACCATTATTTTTTATGTGATTTTACAGATATAAGTGTAAAAAAAAAAAGTAGATATGGAACTTGATTACCTACAATGGCTACTCCATTACTAGGGTGACACACCTTTCATCATTTCTTGCATTCCACCTTCCCTACCTCATGATAGGGGTGGTCCTCCTAAGGGTGGCTCTCACCGCAATAGACCTAACCACTATTCTTAGGCTTCTAGTTCCTTTCAACAACATCACTCTCCCCATCCGATGCAGTAGGGTAAATGGGATCCCCCTTATTGATCAACATGTTGTATGGGGCTCTCTATCTCCACCACTTCAGTGTAATCAAAGGTGGGCTCCCCACCTCAGTGGCTTACCTTGGGGGAGGTTGCAATTTGGCAATTCTCAAGATGGTTCTTTTCATCCTTTTGATAAAATTTTCCTATGGCTTAATTTAGCCATCTCTTTCGTACATGCTACTAAATAAATATATAATATTGACTAGGTGGATACTGACATTGGATGGGACCCAGTGGATGATGGGAAAGATCTTCTAGGCTTTGGGTGGGGTGGTCCTCCTAACAATGACCCACCCCCAATTAGTTTGGTTACTATTGTTGCATAAGTTTCCCTCTTTTTTGATGTACTAGAGCTTTCTTTAGGCATGTCCTAGTTTGTTTGTTACTTTCTGTGGCCTTGGACCTTTTGTTTCCTAGGTGTGGCCTAATGTGACTTTGGTGGTGTGCCCTCTACCACCAATTTTTTGTGAATAATCTTTTACATGTTTTATTTATAATAAAACTATAAGCTCTATTTCATAAAAAAAGTAAAATTTAAATCCCATCTAAAAAGTACACTTTATCTAACAAAGATATACATACATACATATCTCATAGACGTTTCTAATTAAGTGTCTAAAAATTTCTTTAATTTGAAATAAATTTATGGTGGTTTGCATTGAGGTAGTGAGTGATTCAAATAAATGTTAGTATCAATTAAAAATATGAAATGAAACTAAATCCTATGTTTTAGGACATGGAGGTTAATGTTGTTGGTGCCATGGAAAATATAAACCTACAGGAAAGGAAAGGTTAAACCACCACTTAATATATTAGATATATTTTGTTTTATCCTTTGAACTAAAGAATAAAAAATAAAGCTTTCCTCCTTCCATTACCATTTGCAACTATGTATTTTTATTTGTGTGAATTTTGTACATATTTGTGTCATATTTGCATGACTTTTCTACCACCAACAAAACACTTTTTTGTGTGTGAGTTTTGTGTCACATATATTTAAAAAAAATGAAAAACAATGTCATTAAACATCTCAACAATGGCTCTAATATGTTACATTGTATTTTTCCATTCATTTTGAAAATAACCACAATGATTGTTTGTTGTAGATTCACACCTAGATATCACCTTTACTCATCTACCACTTGATTTTCCCTATGTGCATGCTCTGTTTGTGGCATATATCTCCATAATTGTCAATTATAGCTCCTCATAGACCTTATTTTTCCATTATTGCAACCTTATCCATTCTAAATCGCAAGTCTATTTTGGCTCGAACCATGGCCTTTTTGCATCCTTTCCACCTCATCGCTCATAGAAAAGATCTCCCAATTTTCTCTAGAGTTTTATTTAGTAGCACCACCATCTCTGAAGCTAACAACTCCTATAATCACATACAAAACTCATCAATCAACCATGTGTTCTATGATGTCCTAAGTTCAAATCATATAAACAAGAACAAACCTATAAGACTATTTCTGACAAAATAAAAGAGCAAGATTGGTAATAAAAACAAACTATTGATTCTACCAATGAGCATCATTTATGGTCTTTATATCAGATTGCACTAATAACTTGTTTCTATAATTTAAATACACTTCCTAGTTGAGAGTTATTTCACACTAGTTCCATTAGCACCTCTACTATGTTCAATCCTTTTATGTGTCCCTTACATCTCACTCCCATGGCTTACCCACCTATATGTGAGTCATCCACCAAGTTGCATGCATCTACTTACAAGATCCACTTGGTTACTACAACCTGAGCTCCTCCTCTCAGCCACCTCTAACATGGTCTATCATATCCATCCCAAGATAATCATAGTTTGTAACACAATGCACTTTGTTCATACTAGGATTTCTTCTAGGTACCATCTCAGCCATATGGTTATCCACTTCACACTATCTATTGAGAAAGAAGTAAACATGAAATTATTTTTTGTTTCACATGGGGATTAGGTCAAACATTTAGACAAAATTTTTGTGACATTTGAAAAGCAAAATAAATTTAATTTCTCATGTTTTAATATGATGCAAATGTGGCACTTTTTATGTCACTTTTTTCATGACATTTACATGATTTTCACCACATTTGTCATAATTTTAATTTATCAAAGGGACAAAAATAGAATAACAATGTGAAATTGACCTAATTTGTGGTGTTAATTATTTCATGTAATAGTGAATGTTACTCCTTTTATGGCATTCATAAATCCAAAAAACTTGTTGAGTTTATCCTTTAGATCATTCTAATATTGAATAATTGAAATATATATCGGCTCACTGGTGGATGGTGAAACATTGTATTAAAACACTACACTTTTTTCATACAAAATTTATTTTCCATTTGAAAATACATTGTGAATTTCATTTGTCATTGACAAACAATCCAATCATTTTTCTCTACATTTTTAAAACTCATGTTTGTTGATGCGAGTTTATGACTCACACAATAGCATGATGGGAAAACTCCCTCTTGTTTTAGGGTCATATAAATAACCTAGGGCACAAGTTGTTGGTATGTAGTTTTAAAAGTAACCAAGTGGTGGAAATAGTGGTTGGAGCAATGCAATTATTACTTGTGGAGAAAATCCTTCCTTCCAATCAAATTAACCAAACCACTTTTGTAGATAAATCTAACCTAAATATGGATATTAAATTATACTTTTGTACAAGAGTCAATTATTATAAAATAAGCATAAAATAGAGGGAAGAGTAGGGTATAAAATAAATAATTTTAAGTTAGAAGATATATCCTTTCCAAATTGATCACTTTTTTGAAAATTCAATGTGCATTTTAAGTAATATCTACTCAAATATAGCAATGCTCAGATTCTAATAAAACATCACTTCAAAAGATAATTGACTATGAAAAATAACAAATTCAACACATTTAACAACATAATCAACATGAAAACAAAAATTAGTCATAGAAATAGTTAAATCAGCTTGAGAACTTTATTCAACTCATTTGCAACAAACACATAAACTTCATATCATGATAAAATTGGTTAAAAAATCTAATGCATCAATTCGAGATTGAGAAAGTCAAAATGAAAAAAAATCATTGAACATTTTGTAGACACTCAAATTTAATCATTAAGTGCTTGAAAATGTTTAATCTTAACATCCTTACCTTGCTTGGTATATTCACCATTCTTTTAAATTGGAATCTCTACAGAATCATTCATTACATTACAAATTGTTTTGAAAATACTCAAAATTCAAACATTCTTATTTTACTTATAGACACCTATTATACTAGTTTCATTAGTCTTATCCTTCTAGGATAGAACCACACTAGGTCAGATAGGGTCATACTGTATCCTTGTCTACTAGTGTGGCCTTGTCCTCATGATCTAACAATAAATTTTTAAATTTGAGACATTGCATTTTACCCCTCCCATGATTTTAGAAAAGTTAGTTAGCCAAAATATTCAAAATATTCCCATATATAAGCACATAAAGTCCTCTCCAAACACATCTAGAATCAATTGGTAATTCTACTACACATTGAGAAAAAGAGCATTATTCCTTATAATTTTAATTATAAATAATTCTAAGAGTCATAGGCCAAGCATGAATATCATTTATTGCAGGACAATTGCATTGATTGTCAAACATTTAAAGAAGTCTATGTACTTTTATTTAAATATCAAGATCAAGAATCACACACTCACTCTAAGAGGGAGAACTATATCTTCCTATGACCATTTTAAGATTATGTAGGGGTTTGTAAAGATAGCTTGACTATTCCCATTTCCTGATTCCCCCCTTTGCATTTGATCTTTATTATGTTTATTGTGAAAGAGGTAAGGTTTTGATTTTGTAGGTCTTTAGTGCATCAAATCAACACATGCAAGAAAATAATAAACTATTGTAGACAAACGCATGCACCTAATTAAAAAAATTAGGTGCATAATCAATTGAGATATGGTTGCAATCAAAAGATAAAGATGAAATGTGTTCCTATCCTCATAGTGCGTACTTATCCTAGAAACATTTGAATTCTTATTTTTAAATGTGACAAAATACACAGATTTTTCAGGTAGTTTTCAATCATATTCAGCGTACACAGTAAACATAAAATTAATTTGAGGGAGGTTTGTGAGTTTATTATTTTT
The DNA here is from genome assembly GCA_037957365.1 of Torreya grandis. Classification (NCBI taxonomy): domain Eukaryota; kingdom Viridiplantae; phylum Streptophyta; class Pinopsida; order Cupressales; family Taxaceae; genus Torreya; species Torreya grandis. The sequence continues at coordinate 252,399 of JARHVA010008854.1, forward strand.
AGTCAATTTCATTTTTGTAAATTTTGTATTTTACATTCAGATGTGTATATTTATGTATATCTTAATCAATTTTTAAAATTTTATTTGTTATTAGCATTTCATTATTAAATAAAAAATAAATTTAAACATTCTGGTAAGTCCACTATTTTTGGAACATTGCTTAATGTTTACTTGATTTTTGTCCTAAGATTTCATACAAATTTTTGTAGTTTCCTGACACTAAAATATAACAATCTTCAACCTTAGATATAAATTTGAAACCATGAGTCAATCTTCTTTGACCTTTGAGTAATATGACATTGAATAAATTTTATTGTCACCTTGGATAAACATCTGAGACAAAAGTTCTTTATTTCAACCTTGGGTTGAAACTTCTTGATATCTATACTTAAAAATCTTATGATTTTATTTTCTCTTTATTTTTTATTTTCTTGTGTTTATTTAAAAAAAATATTTTGAGTCTTAAAACTACTTAGTGACAATTTTTATAGACATTGTCGTGTGAGGGCACTGCCCCAATACTCATAACCATTTTACAACACTAAACATGAATCTTAGTTTCTACATACCTCATGGTATATAGGGAAAATCTAAGGTCCCTTATTTATTCCATATGAAGCCTCTTTGAACTGTTTGATTTATGGTGCACCTAAGAGGAATGTATGGCCTAAGGAACTTACTCTCAGCATACCCTCATAAATTAGGCTAGTGGGCTATAAACATGGTTTTGGATTTGTAGTTAGATTTTTGAAACATTAGGTTGACACTAATCAATGAAAGAGTATGTATATTTTAGATCCCACACAATCATTTAAACCCTTGCTTATATCACCCTCATACCTTTATTTTTATTACATTTTATTCATAGTCATTAGCATTTTTTGATTCATATTATATTGTATGCCTCTAAGGTGTAGTGTTAGATTAATTGGCATTCCTATTTCATATATGTAACTTCCTTTTGTTCCTTCTAGAATGGAAAATCCTTATGTTTTTTTCTCAAAGTAATAATGCTACTATTCAAATTCCTTAGTCTCATAAAAATGAAGTTCACACTGAAGCTAATAATGAAAGTAATGAAGATGACTATGATGTATATAATGAACATGAAACTCATATTGATCCACAAGAGCTTGATGGAGTAGATAAAAATCAAGTGAAAGAATTATATGAATTTTGTCAAGGTATTCAAGCTGACCCCCATAAGGTGAATAAGAAAATTATTCTACTTATAACATCAAAATATGAGCATTAAGCTAAAATGCCACATCTCCATCACAGTAATTACCTTTTCAGGTTGTCAAATCCCCTATTTTCAATGTCACTACTTTTATTATTACATTCATTCATATTTCTACACTTCTAGTTACCTCTATATCATCATCACTTGGTTTTAAAAATGTATCCATGCCTATGCCTACTCATGCTACTTACACTCTTCTAGCTACCTATACAAATTATACTCTTGAGCATGCATTTATTGTGTTACAAGCTAAGTTATATGACATTGAGAAAAATATCTCTCATTTTATCCCCTCTATGGACTCATGTTACTTTTTACAGAACCCTTTAGCACCTGAAATTAATTCTTATCCATTATTAGTTGAATTTGTGGCTCTTAATCTTCCTTTACATGAAGGCAAAAGGGATCCTAAACAACATTTTTCTACATTACATGTAGCTTTTATTATGCAGATAATGACAAATTGTTGACAAAGATATCTCCAAAAAGTCTCAAAAAATATGCTCTTAGATGGTTTTATGATCTTCCTCTTCAATCTAAAAATGGTTTTAACCCTTTGTAAAATCAATTTTAAACACACTTTTCCATCAGCATTCATGAAAATATATCATATGCTCAAATTGTAAACCTCAAACAAGGGTCTAATGAAACAATAAGTGAATATGTTCTAACATACAAGACTATGCTAGTAAAAATGAAACTCAAATGGTTGATAATGAGCTTCAAGATATATTCACTCAAATTTTGATATCTCCACTTCAAGAGTTAATTATTTTTGATAAGTTTAAATTTTTTGATGAGTTATGCCATACAGTCAAAGAGTGTGAAGTCAAATTGATTAATTTGAACAATCTTAGGTATACTTCAAATGCTCCTTCTACTTCAAATGTCAAGTTTCAAAGCAATCCAAATTATAAGAGAAAACTAAATGAAGCTAAGATTACAAATTAATATTATTTCACAATCACGTTAAAAGCTTCAACTACAGGCTCCACCAAGGAGGCAATTTTCAAGGTTACCATCACTTCCTCATGTACTATTACAAAATCTACTTGAATGCAATCTCATCACTCTTCCTCCACCAATAGAAGTGGGCATGTTTATATAGCAATCTAATTTTTTTGATGAAAATGAATATTGTGATTACCATATATGTATTGGGCATTCTAAAAGAGACATTTCAAGATCAAATATAAGATTCAATATCCCATTGATGAGAGTATTATTAAAATTAGCACACCTAATGAAGAGGCTAAACCACAAAGAAATGGCAAACTAAAGTTCAAAATGTACAAAGATCCTTTTCCAAATCATGAAGTAAATAACAAAGACAATTACGAAGTGCATTATGCATATCATACTCATCCTCTTCATTCAACATATGGGCATCCACTTGATAGAATCATTAGCAAAATTACAAGAAAATAAACATCATGTCCTATGATTACATTTGATTATAGTGAAGTTGTTGCTAACAAGATTCTCTATTAGTTGAAAAATCAAACCCTAGGTACCGAAGAATTGATTTTATTACTTCAACATCATAACACTCATCTAGGCTAATAGAACAGAGGATTATACCGACTAGAGCTATGGTCAGAACGCTTGGTATTTATACCAAAACATTTTAATTGATAGATAAGGCTATGAAGAGTAAAAATAAATAAAAATAAAGTGTGTGTAAGGGTTATAGAGCATAGTAACCTATGTAATTGTGGTATAAAATAAAGGGCATATGAACAATTTATTCGATGGTTATAATAATATATATAAAAGAGAAGAGTTAGAGTAGGACATATTGTGTTTTGTGTATTATGTATACGTTTCTGTGAATATAGGCACTATTTTTTTTTGAGTGAATGCTAAGGAATCTAACCAATACTAACCCTTGTGATACCTTAGTCTCACTAAAGCTAACCTTTTTAACATAAAACTATCTACAACCAACAAATTCACATTTTATGTCAACATTTGGTGGTACTGCATGGAATTTAGTAGACTAATATAGAGGGGAAAGTATCCTTTAAATTTTTAAAATCTTGTATTAACAGAAATAAAAGAGTGGTGGGAACAAACACTAAAAGAATTTCACACAAAATTTAAAATAACAATTGAATCATTACCAAAAGTCAAGGTAGCATTTTTCAACTCCAGGAAGAAGAATTTTGAGTCACTTTTGCACAACTATTGTGGCCTTGGATAATAAAAAAAGATAAATATATGCATTGGTGTCACATTCATATTAAAATACATATTCAATGGATTGTATAAAATATTAACACACTCCAACACCTTGATACATCTTTAGCCGAGGATATTGATCACTAGTTTGAGATGATTCTCAATTCATTCATCATAGTCTAAGTTATATAGTGTTGGATAAGATTCAACACTACAAAAGCTGAGTTTGTTGAAGGAGAAAGGCAACGTATCTTGAATAAAGTAGTGCTTCTCATCTGTAAGCTATTTTCATAGAGAGGACTAGTAAGAGAGGGTAAATATTTCCTTTAGGTCCAATAACCTAAAGGATGGCATGCAAAAAGAAGGATCCTCAAAATATGTGATTACTCAAAATATTTGGTTGAAATTGTTGGGGGAGGTTAAATAAGCTATAGGGGGATATGGAAGCAAGAATCAAGTAAAAGTAAGTTAATTAAGAAGATAAGAAATAATAGTAAGAGGATACAGAAAAGATAGTTACGAGAAAATGGTGAATGAGGAGATGAAGAATCAGATGGATAATGAGAGAATTCAGTTGGAATTTAATAAAGAGACACATAAAAATGAAAGAAATGAAAGAATGATGAGAAGTAAAAAAATAGAAAAACAAGATCTAGCCTTGACTAATAGAAGTCTCAATATTGAAAATCTTGATACTATCCCTCCACGAGAAATAAATGAGTTAGTATTTGTAGACACTCAATTCTCACAACTATCATGTTAAAATTTTAATCAAAATGTCTTCTTGCAAACATTGTAAATTAAACTTAGAAACCAACAAAATGGTCTAATTCATCCACACATGTCATGTGCAATTTTGGATTCACGTCAATATGTACCTAATTGGGGCATTACCTTATATGCAGTCATCACCCTATTCTAATTCATCTCCATTCAAATTATGACCTAGTAAGTTGATGTTTTCAACCAATCGTGCAATATAATTGGCCAACTTCCAAGAATTGTAAAAAGGCTAATTAGGATTACTTAACTAATTAAAATCCAATTAAATGGTTAAGTGAAAATTCCATGTCAAATTAGTGAATATATAATTTTGGAAAATGAAAGTTCAACAAATATCTAAAAATATGACATAATCATGATATCATTAGTCACAAAAGTCAAAAATCCAAAATATCAACATAAATGCAACACAAATTAGAAATTTTAAACCATGCCTAATAAATGCAATATGGATTGTAAAATTGAATGCATTTCATCATCAAAGTTGAATCAATCTTGGACCACACATATTAATCTTGAGATGGATGGTCGGTGTCATTCTAGGAAAACTATAAATACCAAGGTTCTCATACTCTTTTTACAAGTTTTTTTGTGCAAAGATATAATGCAAAAATCATGCTAAAAGCTTCACCATTTCTTCATATTGATTGATCAAAACCATTGGTGGATAAGGGGAGATGCCATTAGAATGATCAAGTGCATTGATAAAGACTCCTGCTTCATAAACAAAGCTCAAGCATTTGCAAATTAATTGCTAAATGGAGTCTTCAAGGAAGGTAAATGTCTTTTTTGTCTTATTTTATTGATTTCTTTGTCTATTAATTTTATCTCACCCTATGGAGAAAGCTTAGAGTGTTAGTTATTGAATTCATGTTGGATTTCATTCACTAATGTTGGATTAACCCTCTTTATAATCTTGTTCTACATAATGGCACACCTGGTGGGACTCTCACAACCCATAAATTCCTCTAATTTCTTCTTATCATGATCTTCTATCAATTTTAGCTACTAACTTTTGCTTAAATTGGCTAAAAATTAAAAATATTTCACTTTCATATTTACACTACATAACTACAAAATTACTATTGCATAACTACGAATTCAGAAGAATATTTAGCTAAGTCATTCCCTACAATGACAAAATTATTTTGTGTCATTCTTTTCTAACTATTTTATATGAAACTATAAATTTGTAACTAATATCAACTAAATAATGAGGGTAATTAGTGTAATAATTTATTATATTGTCTATTATTTTCATGCAAGTTTTATCAATGGTAAAATAAATAAAATTGGTAGCGAAATTACACAATAGAACAATGAAATCATCTTTCATGGTAGTAAAGTTATTGCAGGTCACAATGAAATCATCCATTACAACAATGGAATTATCTTTTTACCTTGACTGCGTTTTCTACGCTTTTTGAACAACCCACAAAATTGTAAAAGCTAATAGTAAAATTTCACATTATAGTAGCAAAATGGTAATTAAGATTAGAGAAATTATTTTTGTTTCCTACTAACTACATATTTATAGATTCTGATCAAATAATGAAATCATCCATCTAAATTTTAAAGTTGTTCAACAAAGCAATGAAATCATTCAATTGGGTAGTGAAATCATCTATGTAATTTTTCTATATGTTTTCAGCTTTTTTTTGTGACTTTTATTGACTTACAATTTCGTTGTTTGCCCTGACTGTGTAACTACGAAATCATTCTAAAGACCATTTTTTTCATAATTTTCAAGTTAAATTTGTAGGTTTCCCTTTCTCTTTTAGTTCAATCAGACTTCTAATAAGTTCTTGCAGGTTTGCTTGAGTAAGAAAAAACAAATTTGCATCCTAACAACCACATATTTCACACTTTGTTTGGTATTTTAAATTTTTATACCAACATATTATTTCAAGTTTAATCAAACATTCACATTTCAAAGTTGGTTCTTCTAAAAATCTTGTTTACTTTGGTGTTGTTTCATTTTGTGTAAAATTTTAACTACTTACTTAAGTGTGTTGCTTTGGTAAAATTCATGTGTATGCTCTATCCTTTATTAGGGTGACTCGAAAATGTGGTTTCATGTAGTTTGATTGCTTGTTTGCCTACCCAAAAGTGTACTTGTATTATGCTCTTCTCTTTCCCCATTCATGGGGTTTTGATAGTTAGAAACAATCACGTCTTTCCTTTTTCTTTTTTCTTTTTTTTGACTTTATGGGGTTGAGTTCATTTCCTTCCCACTAGTCTTTAGGGGTACATTGACCTAGGAAGTGACATCCTAGAATCATACCAACTTTTCTATCTGATAGGGTATACAAATTAGGGTTATGCTAGAGTTATCTTAACTAGTGGTTCCTCAGAGCTTGATTACATTGGTAGCACTTCATTGAGACCCCAAAGGCTAAAATGGTCACTAAGAGACTATATCCTTTGGTGAATGGATCCTTAAATCTTGCATCTAATTGATGAATTATTCTAAAGTGCCCACATACCATAATGTATATTGGGACCATCTATTTTTCCAATCAAAAACTTAGATTAGAAGCCACATTTGTTGTGGATAACTCATTGATGTTGTAATTACCTCAATAAGTAGTTGCTACCCAAAGTTATCCCCTTATTAAAAGTACAAAATTAACCATTGCATCATCTAATAAAGAGAAGGGGAAACTTTTTGACCCATCTCAACATGGGTAAGTCATTGTTTCCACAGTACAATAATTAGCCAATGATATGCCAATCAACTTATTATCGACTTAAATGCTTATTTAGCAGTAATGTCATTCAACAATATTACTTTATAAGAGAAAAGTCAATTTCTCAAGCAACCATAATAATGCATAGATAATTTTACATCTAATTTATATCTATTGGCTTCAGTTGAACAAGCCATTCCAAAAAATGCTACGCAACAAGTTTCGCTTGACATGCAATATACCTTTTTCAATCATCAAGATATCCTTGTCAATGTGAAACAAGTGCCAATTAATGAATAATAAGTACCGATCTAAACATAACAAGTGCCAATCCAAACACAACAAGTGTGCAACAATTTACAACAATCCACCACCAAAATAGGCACTAGGAAGTTCTTAATACACATTTCTTATTTCTTCTAATCTACAACACTAATGCCTTCTTGTGAACTAACAATAAGTTCCTCAAATCCAAAAATTAATTCCTCTGAACCAATAAAAAATTGACTATAATAAAAAATATAAAATCCCTTATAATTTCTAATAGCAGCGCATTCCCTATTCTAATTTGAATTTGAACCAAAAAAATCCCTCATCAAACTTTGAATACAGGTTATAGGGTGAATATACATAACAAAATCGCACAAAGAGGATCCATTCCTACTTACACTACTACCAACCAAGGCCATCAAACATAATAAAGTAGCTTCCCTTCATCAAAAAATGCTCCCAATATCCAAGAATGAAATACAATGAATAAAATTATATCAGGACTTCAAGTAGGTAGTAAAGTGCCCAAGAAATAAAAATTTGATGACATATGCCTTTATCCATTTGATCTTAGCTTTCTCCATGTCCCTTTCCCACCCCATTTTGAAATTCCTAAATTTGACAAGTATAAATGGAAATGTGAGCCAAGAGAATATTTTCAAGCATTTTTTATCATGTGCTAAGAAGTAGCATGCAACAATATATATTTGCTTCACTTGTTTCCATGTAGTTTGGGTGGACAAGCTTTGGAGTGGCTTGTGAAACTATGGAAAGGGTTAGTAACCACTTTTGATGATTTATCAATAAAAATTGTCAACCACTTCTCCTACAACATATAACATGAGCTAATAATAGTATATTTATGTAGTGCCAAGTAGTGAGGATGAGAAATCTTCTCATCATATTTACAAAAGTAGCGAAGCCTAGCTAGTTATTTTTCACATAATTTATCAGATAAATAATTAGCATGTATTTTCACATAAAACCTAAATTTTGAAGTTTCACACAATCTATGACTAAATTGTGCCAACACATTTAAAGAAATAATCGACAAAGGAGTGTAAATTAAAAAATCACTAATAGACAAAGGTCTTGTCAATATATATTCTCAAGCCCATGTGATGAACCAAAATAGAGCATCCATTTAAACCAACACAACTAAAAAGTTGAAGACCTTTATCAAAAATAAAAACATTGTTCGCAATGGATTCATAGAGGTGAGACATCTATAAAAAATACAACCACTACATGTCTAAAACAACCCACCTAACCCTCATATCACATTGTAAAGAACTCCACCATGATGAGGATACTACAAAGATAAAGTTTTCAATGACCTCAGGGAACCCATTGAATTTATATTCTAAAATTTAGTGACAACTAATATGATTGTTTGGCCTAATCTAAAACCCTTTCTAGAGTGTTAGCCTAAGACAACATGGTATCATTATAAAGAGTATTATGATTATCATCACGTGGTTAGTCATTCAATATATAGATGTGTACAATTAAGACATCTAATTGAATATTTTATTTAAAATAGGAAAATTGAGTTGGATAAAAAATCACCCAAAACCAATTAGGAGATGGGAATCTACAAGAACCCCTTTCCCAAGCACAACAATTAGCAGTAGTGAAATAATCAAAACCATGGATAGGGCCATAGTCAATAGCAATGACAAGGCCAAAATCAAAACCATGCCAACCATAATCAGGATCATGATACCCAAACTAACCAGGTTACCTATTGAAGTGTACCATATGACTATGGTGATGTTGTAGGGTGTGATAACAATAACTACATCACTACTATCAAATTCATTCTTAATAAATCACTTAACACTCTCCAAAGTGTTAGCTCTTCTATTTGGGATTACACCCTTTGATCATAGGTAATTATAACATAGGCCAAAGTAATTCATTTGCACCTTGATCATCAAGAATTACTATTGTTGGACCACCACCTAATTCCTCTAATTTAGGTTACTCTTTCTCGACTTGAAATTATGCAGTCATAACTAGACATCAAAGAGTCACCCTTCAAGGCCCTTAGTCACCTTCTAATGCCAATACCAATTCTAATCAGGGTGCAACCTTTCTGAAAGCTAAACTACCCCACCTTTTTACTAAGAAGCCATATAATATTGGTGAATAACTAAGCAAAATGCCTAGACATATTTCAATCCTAGATCTCTTACGTACATCTAAAGTTCATCATACACTATTATATGATTCTCTCCAAAAATACGAAGTACACAATGACATCATTCATCCTAGTTAAAATCATTGGTGGGACATTTATCCTTAGGTCAAAAACTCACATTTGATCAAAGTGATATTCATCGCTTTGTCCTCTTCACAATAATCTTATGTACATCAAAGCCATCATTTCCTGCCACAAAGTAAAGTGGGTTATTATATACAATTGTTGAGAGTTAAATATAACATTGTTGAAGTTAATATAAACTTTGGGATACGCAATAGTAAACATGCAACCAGATACTATCATAATCAAACTTTATGATAATGCAGAAATAGAATCTTCGAGCACCATTTATTTACCTATCATTCTTGGGCCTATTACCCATGACACCCTATGCTATGCCATTGACATCAAACTAATCCATATTCTTCTTCTTGGTCATTCTTGGATCCATGAAGTATAAACATTCCCTTCCACATTGCACCAATGCCTTAAATTTTCTCATTCAGGATTAAAGGTCACTATTCTTGGTGATTTACAGCCATACTTGTATTACAAAGACCTAGAGGATGAGTATGGGAACTATAATTATTGTCCTAGTATTGAGTATGTAGGAAAGAAAAATAAAGATAAAGTTTACAAACATCCCAAGTCTAATTACATTGACCCCAGTGACCTCGCATCCAATTCCTCTAATCTATATCCCAAATTAATTTTTGTTCACTTTACTATTGAAGAGGTCAACATAGCCACATATCTAATTCAGTATGATTTTCATGTCAAAAAATTTACTAAATCCCCAAAATACTATAGAAAGCCCAAACCTATCCTAGTAGGCCCAACATGATATGGAAAAATTAGTCTAAGTCTGCTCTATAAGAGCCACTCATATTTTAAAAAGACTTGCCACCAAATCAAGATCGGGCCACCAGTTTTGAAGGAGATTGGTTGTATGGTGATTTATTTGTTACTTGATATCAGAACACTATGTATTATATTTCAAATAGGATAATGGACAAACATGACTATCAAGGAAAAAGTTTGGGTGAAAAATCACAAGGTATTATTGAACCTTAACTTGCAACCACACATAGGAAATCACGGTCTTGGATTCACACCACTTGGGTGTGACCCCACAGATATTGAGAGTGATACTAATTTTTTGAATAATTGAGAGACTTTTGATAGAGAGAAAACATCCCATTATAGTGCCTACGATGAGCTTGTTAAAGCAAGCCTCTTTGATAGCAATGTCATACTTACCATTATAACCAATTATCCTATTTCCCTCTATCATCCTAGCCTAATCAATTGGGACCAACAAGAATACATTATACCATTAGATGATTTTTAGAATGAAGATTCCATTGCCAAATTCATGGGCATAAAATATAGATTACCAACTAGTGATCTTAAACAAGGCTTTGACTTTGCATTAGACCTTGTCACCTACTTTGGAGAGTAGGCAAACTTTCTTGGTCATAAAAAAAGTAAAATGTCGATATCCTCTAGTGAAAACCTCTTTGAGGCACCTTTGGGTCAAGAAAAAAGTAAAGATAAAGACAAGTCCAAGGATGAAAACCTATTTAAGGCACCTTTGGATGGGGAAGTTTGCTCATCTCTTCAGGAAGCTTAGTGTCCTCAAAATCCAAGCAAATTATTTGGGTCTGACATCAGTGAGGAAGAATACATGATATTTGCACAATCAGTACAAGACTTTCCAAAGTAGTTTTTCAATTGGCCATTGCTAGAAATGGTAGATTATAATTGTTATTAAATGGGTGAGCCCGATGGCTCATAATTAGTTGAAGAAGACTAGTTTCTATGTGTGTTTATTATTCTTGAGGATGGTTATACACTCCTTGTAGAAGATATAATTGAAGAAAACACTAAGACCTATGATGACCCCAAAATAATTTACTTAGGCACATACCTCACTATTGAGGAACACAAGTTTATTATTACTTCCCTAAATGATTTCATTGATATATTTTCTTGTTCTTATTCCAACATGTTAGGTTTAGACCTTTTTTGGTGGTGCATCAACTTGTTTTACATCTAGATGCCAAGCCAATCAAATAGAAACTATGGAAATACATTCATGCATTGATATACTTTTTAAGAAAGAGCTAGATAAAATTTTGGATGCTAGATTCATTTGATCTTTAGATTAGTCATAATGGATCTCAAACATTATGCCAGTCATAAAAAATCCTTAGGGAATTCACTTGTGTAATGAATTAAGAGATATTAACAAGGCATGTCCTAAGGATGAATTCCTTTTACCAAACATCGACATGATAGTAGACTCAATAATAGGCTATGAAATATTGTTCCTTATGGATATTTTCTCAAGATATAAATAGATCAAGATTGCACTCGAGGACCAACATAAGTTAAATTTCACCACTCAGTGAGGGACATTTTATTATCAAGTCATATCATTTGGATTGAAGAATGTTGGGGCAATGTACCAGCATACAATGACTATCATCTTCCATGACATGATGCATGATATTATTAAATACTATGTGGACAACATCCTTGATAAATTCAAAAAATGTGCAAGACATCCTGAAGTTCTATGAAGAATATTTGAGACTTCATGAATATAATGTGTGCCTCAATCCTAAGAAGTGTACCTTTAGCATCATTTAGGGAAATTCGCTAGGATTCATTATGTCACACTGAGACAATTGAATTTGATCCTATTGAGGTCAAGGCCATTATGGAAATGCCTCCTCCTTCTACTCTGAAATAACTTTGTAATCTTCAAGGTAAAATTCAGTCCATTTACTGATTTATTTCCCAATTGGCCGATATATGCCATCCTTTTACTCACCTTTTTAAGAAAGGTGTAGTATTTTAGTGGGATACTATTTTACATTAGGGATTTGAATAATTAAATAAATAATAAGCCAACCCACCAGTATTGATGCCACCTACATTAGGCAGACCATTATTACTCTACATAACTATGATAGAAAATGCCTTGGAGGAACTTTTGGCTCAACATGATGAGTGGGGAAAAGAACACATAATATATTATTTAAGTAAAACACTCACAAAATATGAGAATAACTATATGCCAATTGAAAATGCTTGTTTTGTAATTGTGTTTGCTTCTCAAAAGTTATTTTATTACATGCTAAATAACAAGACCATTTTTATCACCAAAATTGATCTAGTCAAATATTTATTATCTAACACAACTTTGATAGGTCACATGGCCAAATGGGTAATTTTGATGAGTGAATTTGATGTGGAATATTATAATCAAAAGACCATTAAGGGGAAATTTCTTATAGATTAGCTTACTGAATCCCCTATAATAGATACACAACCACTCAGCTTTGATTTTCTAGATGAAATAATTCTAACTCTAGAAGTAGAAACTATTGAGTACAAATAATGGAGATTATATTTTGATGGCTCATTCACATCCTATGGATTTGGGGTCGGTATCTTATTCATCACACTACAATTTGAACGCATTCCCAAAGCATTCCATGTTGGCTTCCATTTCACTAACAACATGGTTGAGTATGAAGAACCACTTGTAGGGCTCTACCTTGTAAGATAGTGGAATATTCAATTATTAATGGTATATGGGGATTCCTAGCTCATAATTAATTAGGTTATAGACAAGTATCAAACCAAGGATGAGAAGCTTATACCTTACAAGAATATGGTTTACAAGCTCAAGTTACATTTTGAAACTCTTTAGTTTGAAAAAATACCAAGGGGTCATAAGAGGTTAGTTGATACCATGGAGACCATTGGGTTTATGATAGCAGCGTCAGAGAGTACCAATTTATCATCAAGAACCTTCTCCAACAAGCACATGTTTACCCAGATTTTGAGATGGTATGTGATATTTTTGGTCTTGATATCCCTTGGTACCAAGACCTACATTCCTACCTTCATGACCAAAGTCTTCCCCCAGGCCTATTAGGAACCCAACATAAAGCCTTCATTTATAAAACTACTTGATATACCTTACTCAAAAATACAATCTATCATAGGGGCTATGATGGAATGCTACTTCAATTTTTATCTTTGGAAGAATCTAAACTAGCATTAAAAGACGTACATAAAGAAGTTGTTAGGTTGACACCAGTGGCCTGGTCTTTGAAAAGGAACTCCTTTAAATCGAGTATTACTAGCCAATAATAGAGATATATGCTTATCAAGATTTCAAGAAGTGTGATGCTTATCAGCAACATAGTGATTTGATTCACAATCCTTCCTTGCCACTCCAACCAATCACTACACCTTGGTCATTTTCAACAAGGGGACTTGATCTCATAGGGAAAATAAACCCCACTTCCTCTGATGTCCAAAAACATATCCTAATTGATACAAAGTATTTCACTAAGTAGATAGAGGCCATACTCATCACTTACATAAACAACAAATAAATATCCAAGTCCATCTATTAGCACCTCATTTGTAGCTATAACATTCCTTACACCATTATATCTGATAATAGTGGCCCATTCAAAAATAAAGATGTCAAATCCCTTTATACCAAATTCTAAATCAATCATAAAAGGTCCACGACCTTTTACCCTCAAGGTAACAACTAAGCTAAGGCATCAAATAAGACCATTATTAAAATTGTGAAGAAGATTATTAATGACATTGGCTATGAATGACACTTATAGTTATTTCTAGCCTTATGGGCTTACCATACCCGTACCCTCATGCCTATAGGAGCCACACAATACTTATTAGTCTTTGGATTTAAGACCATTATTATTTTTGAGATCAAATTTCCCTCTCTGCACATTTATCTATAGAAAATTATTGATGATGAAGAATATAAAGTGGCCAGATTGCAAGAGATAAACCTCTTGGATGAGAAATGATAAGTAACATTGGACCATTTGTGAACCTATCAAAATTGACTGTCACAAATACAACCAACATATTCATCGTAGATAATTCAAAATTGGTGATTTGGTGCTGAAAGAGAATCAAAAGAACACCAACACAAAACACAAGAAGAAATGTAAGTTTGAAGCCAATTGGCTTGGGCCATTTGTTGTTACTATAAATTGTGGTTTTGGGGCATATATACTAGAAACATAGATGGACAAGAGCTTAAGGAACACTTGAATATCATTCATCTCAAATGTTACTGGAATTAACTAATTTGAACCATTATTTATGAAATCCCTCACTTGGGGGCACTTGTTCCCTGGGCCTTTCATAATCCTTTTACTGTACTATTCCTTGGTGCATTATTTATTCATTTATGGTATATTCTTATTACTGATCATGATCCTAATTATGATCAATAGGTGTTGTAGGCAAATTTTTGACTATTGTTCTAAAGGCACATCAAAATGATCAACATCAACTTCTTTACTGATAAGTGTTTTGAGGTATGCCAATAAGGGTCTTACCTATTTGATGGTTCCTTATAAAATTCCTCCAATTGATTTTCCTAATATTATTTACCCATCATGTGCCATTCCCATTTCAATCATGTTATTGTGTGGTATCCCCCAGTGCCTTAGGTTTTGTTGTTGGTTCATGATAGTTATCATTGTAGCTAGATTATCTATTATTTAAGCCTTTACCTAAGCATGATTTTATCCTTTACTTGGTATTCAATTGTACATTTGTGCATATTCCTTTACTTTCCTTATCTGTAAAAAAGCCAAAAACATTTAAAATACCTAGAAAACCCTAAAAATTTACAACATTAAGAAAATTAGCTTACAATTTCCATGAGAGATATAAAGCCCCAAACTCTTTTTGGTAGGAACCTCTTATCTAGTCCACCTCATTTCTAATCATCGTTATCATGCCATTCATTATCCTCCCATTCTTGGGAGAATTACATTAGCCTAAGGTCCACATGGAATATGTAGGCAATGTTTGGATACATGGGGCATCTTGGTTCAACTCAGCTAATATCATTCTTCATTTCCACTCCCTTGCACTCTCACCATTTTCTGAAGCAAATTAGTGGGCATTGTGCATTTGAAATTGGTGCACTATTAAGCATTATCTATTTATTATATTTTACACTTTCATCATTTTATGAGAAATAATTATTTTGTACTTTTGTTATTTTACAAGCACTTTATGGCTCTCATGATTTTATGAGTATACCATCTCTATTGGTCCTCTATAATCAAATATCTTCTTGTCATCACTTTTATTCTATCCTAAATCCTGGGAAAAATACATTTGGCTTGAAGTCCATGGTATTGTGTATGCAATGTCCACTTGCAATGTGGCATTTGGAATCATCTTGGCCACTCCTTTCTTATTCTTTTATTCCCCCAATTTTTGTAACTGATCCATTATCCCTTAGCCTAGGGGTACAATATCCAAAGTCATTTAACATCCTCAATGTCAAATCCATGGATTTCTCCCTATTGTGGCAAATCAAAGCATAAGATAGGATATCTTATCCCCAAATACCATCACCTTACATGTATCCTTGCTTGAGGGAACCATCCTCTTATAATTCCATCGAGCCTTCACACATGGATTTTAACTTGGTTGTAGAAAAGATGTTCTCTATTGCTTTTTGTTTTCTTATTTGTGTGTTTTCTTGTTTATTTGCTTTTATTGTTGTGAGGTACGTGGAAACTAAAATCTATATATAGTGTTATTTCATAGGTGTTGTTGTTTTGGCCAAAGCAGTCTTTAGTTTTCTCTAATCCATGTTGTGAGGGGTACTGCCTCAATATTCAAGCCATTAAATAACACTATATATAGATTTTAGTTTCCACGTACCTCACAATATATCATAAATTCTTATGTTTTATTTTTCAGCCATAAAAAATAATAATTTATTATTTTTGTAGTGCACCAATAAGTGGTTAGCCATATAAAATTACTCTTAACATACCCTAGAGATAGGATAGTGTGGTTACGAGACAGTGGAATTCTCTATAGTTATGCCCCTTTAGGACTTATTCATTATTTATGCCTATGATTAATAAATCTAATAGTATACAAAGTGAACACACATTGTCTAGTTACACATCTAATCCCCTTTGGAAACTCAAAGTTTTAATTTCAAATTAAAATCATGGTAGCAATGGTTAAAATTTGATTCTACCTCTTGATTCAACTCATAAGGTTCATCATCACATTTTATGTTGCTTTCTAAGGTGTTGTTTATATTCACTATATATTTTCAAGCATCAAACTCAAATACAAAAAAAAAAAAAAAAGGATAAATGAATAATGTGCATTCTCACGCCTTTCTCAACTCACATGGTTGCAACAATGCTCCTAGGATATAAGCATTGTGAAGGCAAATCTTTGTCAAATCAAGTATGAATTGGGAATAAGAATAGTTGTATATTCAGAGTGCTATAAGGCATATTATGCACCCTATTGATGGACTTATCATGAGTGTTAAAACTAATAAAGATAACATAGAGTAATTAGATAAATTAATAACAAATAATTTTGGTCTAATTTGTGTTGATCATAGAGGAAAGGAATTATAGATTTTGTTTAACTTAATTTATGCCTTCAACTATTGACATCTTATTCAAATGGGGTTTAAATAATATTAATTTTTAGAGCAATTAGTTTGTCTATCACACTACTAAATAATGCCATGACACTTTCCGAGTCACATACCAGGCAAATCAGACCTTATCAACAACATCGAATTCACATTGTGGGTATATATGGGGGAAAAATAATTTGCTCTTTTCATTTCTCTATCACTCTAGAGTTAAGATGTTCAATATTTTATTATCAAAATGTTTTATGTTGTATTTATTATTAAAAAATAATAAATAGAAGGTTACATAATAAAGTGACTAGTAAGAATACATGATATCAACTTTCACAACTTTATTAGTTGGGTAAAGTCAAGCAAGTGTAAGAAACGACCCTGAAAAACCTTTATACTAGGCGGGCAAAGCTAAGCAAAGGCAAAAGAAACATCAAGCCCTCCGGGCCACCATATTGGTCAAGGGAACCCCAATAGGGCAAAGCAAGAACAAAACCTAAATACATATTCAAATCCTAACCATCTAGCAGTGACCTTTCATAGTCAATGCTAGATAGAACATGACAATCGATGTAGCATCAATGGATAGGAAAACACAAACACACCAGAATAATGAGCCAAACTCCCCACACTCAGAGCCAACCAAGAACATATCAAAACAAAACCACAAGTAGCTAACACCAAAGACCTCTGCAGCGAAAACCCCATCCCAATGAACCGTGATCGTAAACAGATAATCAAGCAACTCTGATTGCCACACATCACAACAAAAAATGACAAAAAACATCCATGTGATCTTTCAAAATGTCACGACTCCTTAACCTTCTCTCTCTGACACACAACACTCCTACAATCGTGCTCCTCAGAGTTACATTGTAACAGAACACAATTTAAAGTTAGGGTTTCAATAAAAAGAGGGAAGGAGTGTGCCTTCTCCATCTCTGACTCCATAATCTAAATCAAGTTATTTATTCATGTTCAATATTTTATTTATGTACTCTCCTTCAAATTTATTTAACAATTCTTCTCACAAAATTAGCTTTAAACTTTCAAACATTTCTATTTACACGAATTTCTTTTCCAAGGATCTTGGTTCACTCATTTCCTCTACATTCCTATTAATGTTAGTTTTAAAAGAAACACACCCTTTCTTGATGATGAAGTGAATAAACCACTTTATATAGTTATTTTTTCATGGTTTTATACCAGACAAAAGTCATTTATTAATAGGTCCATTATTTTCAAATATAATAATCAATATTAAACAAAGATTTATTCAATTATTACTATTATCATATGATTCAAAAATAATAATTGTTGAAATTTTGTTTTATACTAAAATAATAATAGCCCCCTCTTTTTATATAATATTTTTTAATTAAGAAGCCAATGAACTCTTTGAACCTTTTAAGAAACATATAAAGATAACTCTTTGATGATATTATACACCTTGTATTGGTATAGGGAGTGAGAATTTTAAAGGAAAAAAATCTCAACTTATTGTTAGATCATAATTATTATTGTTATTGTTTTTTCAAAAATTTTCACACCTTCATAAAACCGATAAAATTTATTTTTCATTCAATAATTACTTTAAATTAAATTTAGCTACAATAGGCAATCCCTCTATAACATCGAAAATATAGGCAAACCAAACCTACTTAAAAATCAATTTCATATGGTACAAAATGAGAAATAGAGAATTGAAGAACCATATTTCATATGTAAAAATGCATTATTATTATAAAGATTCATCTAATATATACACCTCAATCAAGATCCTACCTGAGATATAATAAAATGGGTCAGAGGTATTCACAAGTGTACTGACAAATAGTAGAATGGGGCAGATAATTAAATTTACAATCACCTAATTGTTTAGTCATTACAACAGATCAAGAATTCTCAACCTGGGGAAGAATGACCCAAAAAAACTTAATAATGAAAGATTGGCGAGTTCATTTTTTCATTAATGCATAATTGACATTAAACGCAATTACATTATTATTGTTGTAAGAGCAATTCACATTACTTTCCAAACATAGAAAAAAACCAGTCCACTTTGCAATGTTTCTAAAGATGATGATGTATACATTCACTATGAAACTAGAAATTTCTACGCATATCCACCAGCTTCACATGTGTTGAGGGGATCTTACACCATTCCTTTAGAATGTAAAGATGTCAGTAGGGGGATCTTACACCATTCCTTAGAAGACTTATAAGGTTTACCACCTTGACCCCCCATGGCCCTACCAAGATTTTTGTGGGTCGTCTCAGTGGTCCCCCCAATATTCTCTTCCTCCGCATCAACCTTCCTCTTCTTACCTTTCTTGCTTGTAAGGGAGCCCGGGGTGGCAGCAGGGGTCTCTTCTAGGGTGGAGAAAGATACATCTTTAGTTTTGGAAGGAACAAGGGAGAAACATGATTCATCGATGGCATAACCAGATAATGGATTGGAGGGAATATCTCCACTATCAACTTTGATAGTCTTGGACGGCTCCAAGGCTCCATGAAAATTATATAAATAGAAAATGAGGCCCTGGTGTAGGGGAATAGGGTTCACATCTGGATTTTCAGACATTTTTTTGTCTCACCCTAAGGTCAAAATGTTCTAAAGAAGAGAACAGATAAAAAGGAAAACTAATAAGAACATTGTGCCTAAAGTGATTTAAAAGAGGGAGATGGTAATTGTAGAACTTGATAAATCATCCTTCAAGCATGAAGTACTTCATGAGAATGAAGCACACTCCATCCCATAGCTCAGGTAGTTTAGCACGCTCGAATCCTCCTTGATAAGGGACTAGTTCCTCACCTTCTCCCAGGAACAATTTATGGCTTGCAAGATCCATAATTTTTGTTTTTCTTTGAAGCTTTATCCCCTGCATGGTCATTCCTATAGCCATAGTAATCATCTTTTTAGAGATCTCAAAACTAATTTCGCCCATAGTGACATGCCTATTTAACCATGACCTCGCAAATTGCTTGGACAAGTTCTCATCGAATCCATTAAGCCTTTCTAGATATGGGCTGATTCCCCCTTCTTTACAATAATGCCAAACTAGAGGATTATCTTTGAATTCACAATAGGAGATTGGTTCAGTTTGAATACGGTCTCCTCCCATTTTGAATTTGCAGACCCAACCCGTGGAGTTCCTAAATTCAACCTTCAACTTTGAAGTGGTTACAAACCCTTGCCCCCGTTGATGCATAATGAAAATGTAATGGCTCATCATTCAAAATACCATACTGAGATGACGTTGGCTACTCCCATGCTTGGAAATCATGTCCCATTGATATTCAATATTAGACCTGCGTGCCTTAACCTCTTGATATAATAAATCATGACTGATTGTCAAGAGAATACAATACTTAACAAGTTCTGAGATCCACAACGGCCCCCTCCTAATGGACCTCCTTCGAGAGCTCATCTTCTCATTAGTGTGACTCATCCTTGACAAGTTATCTCCTTTTGAATAATATCCCTAATTTTTAAAGGAATATGAACAACTTGGCACCACACCTGCCAATCTGAAAACTACTGACCAAGATTGGCACAGGGATCAACAACACTGTTTCCCTCTCTTTAAATATGGGCAATCTCCACTCTAGAGAACTTTTGCAAAAGCAATTGTATATCCCTAATGATATCTTTTAGCTTAATTCCCACCTTTGATGCTTTATTAATAGCATCTATGACCATTTTAGAGTCTCCTTGTATGCTCAAGTTCTTTATTCCTAGGGATATAGCCAATTTTACCCCCCATAGGAGAGCCATTGCTTCAACATAGTTATTGCTCTGGAATCCTATTCCACCAGCATAGAAAAATATCATCCATCCTTTATCATTTCTTATAATTCCTCTTCCACTAGCTTTACCATCAGACTTGGATGCTCCATCAAAGTTGAGTTTCATCCAGTTAGGCTTTGGGGGAATCCATTTAGTATTTAGTCTCTGTATAATTTTGGAGTTGTTATAATCAGGGATCTGGTTTACAACCTTCCATTTAGCTGTAATTTGATTTTCAACTTGAGATAGGGGTTTCTATACAAAATGAATATGGGTAGTGGTGACACTTTCCATAAGAGACCTAAAATAGGAATGAAACACCAGAAATGCATTTTTAGTAGTGTCCCTAAAAATTTTGTGGTTGTGCTCTTTCCATAAACTCCAACTCAAATAGGGTAGAGTTTGATTCCATAATTCCATAAGCCGAGGATGTGTAAAGGTTGGATTCCAGTTGAGGATTACTTCTTTAAGTTTAGAATTACAGACCCGTTCATTACCAAAGTTATTTAGAATTATGCCCCATAATTCCCAGGAAAAATCACAGTGAATGAAGAGGTGTGAACCTGTTTCCTCTTTTGAACCACACAAACAACATCTGTTAACCAGGGTAAACCCTCTCTTTTGAAGGTTGTCCTGTGTTAAGATTTTGTTATGAGTAGCAACCCACCAGAACACATTAATTTTTGGAATAATTTTATAATTCCAAACCTTTCTCCATACATCTTTATTTTGAGTCTTAGGAATCACCAGATGATAAGCAGACTTGAAAGAAAATGATCCATTCTTATTTGGCCACCAGTACTACTCATCTTCACAGGGGAAGAGAGGGATTTTGGTCCCCTGCATCCACTGCTAAATCTTATGAACTCTAGAGAAAAGCTCAAGCCAGTGATCACAACATTCCAATAGATTTTTCTAGCTCCGCATACCATTGTTATTATCCATGTAATCACTGACCCTATCTCCAAAAAATTGAGTAGCCAAGTCAACAATCTCTCCATAGTTTCCTTGTGTGATGAGAGCCTTGTCCTTTAACCAAATATCATCCCATAATTTAATATGCTAGCCATTTCCTAGTTTCCATCTAATTTCTTGCTTAAGAAGGCTTTTATTTTTTAGCATTTTATTCCATATCACATATCCTTGGGGTAGGCCCTTCTATTGAAGAAAGTTGGAACCATCAGTGCTATGCATATATTTAGCATACATTATTTCCCCCCAATCATTATTTTTATGGATCAGGTTCCAATTAATTTTTGAGAGAAGGGCTTTGTTCATGTTCCTAATAGACTTAATATTGAGGCCACCATGTGATTTTGGAAGACACACTTTTTCCCATCTGACTAGAGACATTCTCTATTTATCTTCCAACCCCATCCATAAAAATTTTCTTTGGATATGTTCTAATTTGCCAACAAAATACATAAGAATTTTAAAGAGAGACAGGAAGTATGTAGGAATCCCTTGCAAAGAGGCCCGAAGAAGTTGCAATTTACCAGCACTGCTAAGGAGTTTCCCTTTCCAACCAAGAATTTTCCTCTCAATTCTTTCCGAAATTCCATTCCAAAATCCTGGAGATGCCTCTTTGACCATGAGGGGGAGCCCCAAGTAGGTAGCTAGTAGAGCAGCTTCAGCACATTCCAATATATCAATGATTATTTGCCTAAGGTCATTAGGAGTATTGAAGAAATACACATTGCTTTTTTAGAGATTTATACTTTGCCCAGACTCTATGGCATAATTATTTAAAATATTCTTCCATCTTCTAGCTTCAATCACCGAGGAGATGCCAAAAAATATGGCATCATCCACAAACTGTTGCACCGCCACAGGGTAAAGGGAGGAGGCAGGTTTTATGCCCACTAGATTTTTTGAGGCTATATCTACTTGTATGTATCTTGCCAGTACCTCTGCTATTATGATGAATAAGTATGGGGAGAGAGGATCCCCCTAGGAGATTCCTCTCAAAGATGAGAAAAACCTTCTAGGTATGCCATTAACCAGAACTAAAATTTTTGTAGAAGAGACAACGTTCCATATCAAGCAAGACATTTTAGCATTAAACCCAAATTTTCTGATGACTTGGAACAGAAAGGTCCATGAGACCCTATCATATGCTTCGAAAATATCTAGCTTAAGAGCCATACCAGGGATTTTGCTCTTGTCCATGGAGTGAATAGTCTCATGCGTGGTGATCACAACATCCAAAATCTGCCTGCCCAAGATGAAGCCTTTTTGAGCATGGGAGATAATTTTGTCTAATAAAGGTTGAATCCTCATAACCAACACTTTAGTGCATAGCTTATAAATAGTGTTGCATAGACTAATGGGTCTGAAATCTATAAGGTGTGTGGATTGTGACTTTTTAGGGACAAGTACAATGAAAGTATTATTAACTTGTTTCAAAAGTTTACCTGATTTAAAAAAGTCATGAACAACAGCAATAAGATCCGCTCCTACTATCTCCCAATATTCCTGAAAGAATATAGGAGGGAAGCCATCAGGACCTAGAGCTTTGAATGCCCCCATGGAAAATAAAATAGCATGGACTTCCTCCTCAGATATAGGATTTAGTATCTCCAAATTATCTTCTTCAGTTATCAAACAGGGGATTTTATCAATGAATTGGTTCATAGGTCTATCATTCCCATCATCATTATTTTTTTTAGTGAGAAAATTCTGAAAGAAAGCCCTGGCTTGTTCCCCTATCTCATTATCTTTTATTATAATGTCGCCATTATCCAAACATAGCTTAGTTATGGAATTGGCCTTCCTATGTTTCATGGCTGAGAGATGAAAGAAGACAGTGTTCCTGTCCCCCTCTTTAAATCACTGAACATGAGATTTCTATTTCTATAAAACCTCTTCTCTTTCCATAAGATTCTTCCATTTAGAAGACATGACATTCTCTTCTTCTAAAGTGTCTTCTGAATCATGTCCTTGAGCCATCCATTGTTGAATATCTTTGAGATTTCCTATTATGTCTTTCTTCTATTGAAAGACCTGACCAAAGCTATAGCTATTCCATCCATGAACTTCTTGTTTTATATGCTAATTTTTTTTGACTATTCTAAACATATGAGTGCCCTGAATTGGAATTTGCCATCATTGGGCCACCATTTGTCTAAAGTCTTTGTGTTTGATCCACATAGCTTCAAAATGGAATGGGATAGGACCATGTTGTCCCTAGTCTCTCCAATTGAGGAAGATCGGGCAGTGATTAGACATGGTTTTAGGAAAAGCCTGCACATGCATATTAAGATAATCATTCCAGTTATTCAAGATAAGAAATCTGTCTAACTTAACCTGAATCATTTGATCTCTTCTTCTTCTATTGGACCAGGTGAAATTTTGGTTTTTCAATTCTATATTCAATAGACCCCAATCATTAATAAATTTGGCAAAGTCGAACATGCTGTCCGAGTAATCAATAATCCCACCCTATTTTTCAGAAGGGTATAGTAGAGTGTTTAAATCTCTAGCTAGCATCCATCTAGTGTTCTAGGAATTATTCTTGAGACTGCTCAAGTCTATCCATAAATTTTGCCTCAATGCTCTGTTATTTGGGCCGTAGACATTGATCAACAACCAGTTCATAGAGTCCAAAGAGAAGTTGATAATCAAGAAGTGCTTGTTATAAGCCATTAGAGATCCCTAAATTTTAGCCCTATTCCACATAGTTACGATCCCCGCTGAAGCCCCTTTAGCTGGACTGATGCAAAAATCCGCTTTAGGCCATATGTAGTCAGCAATTTTCTTAAAACTCTCCTCATTGATCTTGATTTCTTGGAGTAATAAAATATCTAATTTATTATCTAAAATGCAATTTTTAACCTCAAACTATTTTGAAGGACTATTAAATCCCCTCAGGTTCCAAGATAAGATTCTCATTTAGAGGATTTGAGGGGATGAGTCTCCAGTGTTTTCTGTTTACCACTGGCAATCTCTCTTTGTCTTATTTCTCTTAGGGTTGGTCTCCCTTGTTTGGGATTGGTGCCAACATCTACAGATTTTTTACCTTTTCGGTTCTTTTTCTTTGGTGTGACCCATTCCTCCTATTCATTACTACCATCTTGTCCTGTTTCACCTATAACTGAATAATTGCCTGCTTAGTCTCTGACTTCCAGCGCATGAAAAATATCTGTGTTTAACTATAAGTCTGCTTCTCCTTTTGTAGATAATATTTCTAGAATTAATTTTTCTTGTCCCTCTCTTGAAACTTTGTCTTTTGCTTTATCTTCCTTTATTGGTTGGACACCTATTTCTCCTTCCTCAGACATATTAGTCTATTGGTCTAAAGGGTTAGTTGTGTCTATTATAGTCTTCTAACTATCATTGTCTGATACCTTCTTGTTATTATCCTCTAAGATAGCTTTCCCCCCTTACCAGAGATATCCTCCTTGCCCACCTTATCCCTTATCTTTTCTGTATTGTTAGGGTTTTCCTCATTACCACCCATTCCTTGATTTCCAATTTTTTTGTGATTGTGAGATTGATCCTCACCTACAACTGGGGAATCATCTTTCCTTCCCATTTTCTTCTCCTTGCATTGTGTCATTAAATGTCATTTTTTTTTACATATTTGACAGAAAGTGGTAGCATTTTCGTATGTGATAGGCTAAGTCCAAGTCCCATATTTAGAGTTTAGCTCTATAGACGTAGGGAGAGTTTGATTGATCTCAACATTGACACATAATCTAGCATACACACATCTGGACTTTGTTCTAGTTGTATAATCTACAGTGACGTATTGGCCAATAGAATTGCTAATAGCTGTAAAAAAAATTTCATCCCAAAATTCCAATGGGAACCCTGGCAATCTTACCCAAGCAGGAGCAACCTTATTGAGGTCCGAGTTAGGATCAAATCCTAGTTTCCATGAGCACAAGGCAAGAGAATGTGGGCCATACAGCCATGGTCCTCCAGCAAGAATAGCTATCATATCCTCCCTATTCGTAAATCTGAATAGGAATATGCCTCTTGCCACATCATTAATCAAAACACTACCCTTAACTTTCCATGTAGACAAAACCCATTTCCTTACCATCTCAATATTAGAACAGAAGGAGAATAACTTACCTACCAATGCCAAGTCCATGGATGCCATGATTTCCTCCACCAGCTCATCTGGGATAGTTAGGGTTGTGCCCTCAGTGGAAACAGGGAGCTCAACATGTTTTTAGGGGAACACGTCTTTTCACATGTTAGTGCTTTCTTCCATCCGTTGGATGGATTGTCCTCTATCAGATTCTTATTTAGGTCCCCAGAGGAACTGCCACCGGCAATAACCTCCATTGGATCTGTGATCCCTCTGGTCGCTCTCAGGGGGCCCTACTAGGTGGGAAAAACCAGTTTCAAAATTTCAAAAAAAAATTCGTGCAGCTCTCTTCTTCGCTCATTTTTTCACATTGTTAATGGGTGGAGACAAATAAAATTTTGTTCTAAATATAAATTGAACAAAAATCACGGTGCATTTGGCTTGCACTCTATTATCATAACATAAGAACCACAATAGGTATGTGAAAAGGCAAGTGTATTAAAATGATGCAAAATTACTATATGCCACAAAGTCAAATGATGAGGTCAAGTGGTAAAAGTGTAATGGCTTCCATAAAAATAAACACAAAAAATAATCAAAATACAAGGATAAGCTTCATATATATATAAAAATATAATAATAATATATATTATTAAAATTATTATAAATATATTATATATATAATATTAAATACATATTATTATATTAAATTAATATAATAATATTATTATGAATATAATCTGGTGATAAGTTTTATATTCCTCTTCGGGGTTTGAGTGTGAACAAGGATTCGTTGTGCATGTTTTAGGGCTTCTTGCCTTGTGTTTGCTGACAATTTCTTTGTCTCCTCTTGGCCATGGCATCATTTGGTAAGGAGTGTTCTACCCCTTAAGGCTATGGGCCTTGCTTTGTTGTTGGTTTTATCTTCGGGGAGCCTATGCTATATCTCTATGTCACTGCTACTTGTTCGAATGCCCTAATTTTCGTTGGAACTTAGTTTGCTTCTTAATGGAGGATAATACCTAGTCGTGGCACGGAGGTTATTATTGTCAACATCAGGGGTTGTTTTTCCCTCCTCTTCTTTGTGAGTTTCACCTAAGCATGTGACTTGGCTATGTCTATTGGATAGGACCATCAAGGTATAGTTCTTTCCTCTTATGATGTCCCTTTTATAGAGCTGGGTGGTGAGGTTTTCCAAGATGAACCCTAGTTTTCATTTGTTTTTGAGATTTATTGTTTCCATAAATTTTGGCCGAATGTAATTAACATTCCTTCCTTTGTCTCCATGTGTGTGCCAAAGGCTTATTCATTAGTGTGTGCTCCTCGACTACAGACAAAAATCAATTGTTGCATTTGGGCCCTTGGATATTGGATGAAGTCTTTCTTTGTATGAAACCATGGTAGCCTGCCTTCTTGTTACCAAATCTCTTGCTACTGCTTTAGTAAGGCTCAGTTTGCTTTATTTGCCTTTTCAATTTTGCAGGCTCCTTCTCTTCAAATCATCAATAACTCCCTTAGGGATTTTATTTCACTTGCTTTAAACAATGGTAACCGCATGCGGACCACTTTCACTTATATGTACATTGTTATGGATCTTTCAAAAAACTTATCAGAAGTTATTATTCTAATATATAAATCACTATTACCACTTCCCTCTTGTTTTTGTGAGGGAATATATTTTTTAACCACTCTAGTTCTCTCAATGCAAATGTGATTTTTTAGTCTTTTCATAATGCTTTGCAAGCATTGATTTAATGATTTTATTAGCGAATGATGTCTGAATTATGTTCTTTTTATCTCCCACATGACTATCTAGATTGTGTTATTTTATTTCCCACATGACTATTTAATTAGCTTAGGCTCCAAATGATCCTTCACCACATCTAATTGTGCTTTCTTTCTATATTTTTTTGGCCATGGCTCATATTTTTAGCAGTGTTTTTTAGGGCAATTGTTTTCAAGAGATGTCAATGGTAGTAATTGCATTGATGTGGTCACTGATAAATTTGGGGATGTAGAAAACAATATGTTTCATCTCTTGAAAACAAATGCCGAGGCTGCATTAACCATAAGCTTACGAAACACAAAAAAAATTGGAAATAGATTTTTATCAAAACATTTAATCAAAATATTTTGATTTGAATTAATAGTTTTTGAGACTTAATAAATTTTAGCTTGGAGATTTCAGGTTTAGCTGTTTGTTGATAATCATGACCTTGATGTGAGCATTTGTATTACTTTGTAGGAGATGAAACCTTTTGAGGGGAAGACACTTGAAGCTTTTCACGATTTTTCAAAGTACAATATTATTTTTAAATAGTTAGAATTTAAATTTAAATTAAAAAAATCAATCTTTTTATTTATAATTATATTTAAGAAAAAACTGTGCTGATTAATAAATTAAATTTATGTATTAAAATAAATTTTCATGCATTGTAAATAATAGAAATGAATAACCTTTTATTTGTTGTATTTTAAACTTACGAAGCTCACTTAAAAAATTTATTGTAGAAATTTTATCTCAAGCATAGGCTTAAGGTATTGCTTAATGATACTTGTATATATTCAAATCAAAAGGAGCAATGAATTTAACAATCATCTTCCTAACTTTTTAATAGAGTTCTAATTTATTTAACAATTTTTGTCATCATATTAGTTTTGAATTTTCAAATATTTCCATTTACTTCAAATTTTTTTTCAAGCATTTTGGTTCTCTCATTTTCTCTACATCTTTATTGAGGCTGGTTTTAAAAGAAACACACCCCTTTTTAATAGCTAGAAGAATAAATCACTTTATATAGTTAATTTTTTTTAGTCTTAAACAAAAATAAAGTCATTTATTATTAAGTTCATTATTTAAATATAATAATCACTATTAAACAAAAATTTATTCAATTATTAATATTATCATATAGATCAAAAATAATATTTTTAAAAAATATATATTAAATTGAAATAATAATAGACCTCCTCTTATATAATATTTTCTAACCAAAATGTCAACAAATGCTTTGAACTTCTTCAGAAATATATAAAAATAACTCCACAATATGATACACCTTGCATTAGCATAGGGGGTGAGAATCTTTAAAAAAAAAAATCCAACTTATTATTAGATTATAGTCATTTTGTTAAAAAAAAATTAACATCTTCACATAAAACTAATCAAATTTATTTTTCATTTGATAATTATTTTAAATTAATTTAATTTTATTAAAGTTGAAAATATACAATATAGTTTATTTATAAATTTTTTAACATTAACAATATTTTATAAAATCATAAATATTATAAACATATAATAAAATTTGAAACCCATTTTTTAATAAATATTTTTTAATTTTTCTATGATCAACATAAAATTTAAAGAAAAGATTATATATTTATTAATTACTATGAAATTCTAAAATAACTGACAACTATAATAATATGAAACTTTTTCAATATAATGATATCGAACTTAATGTCAATGTCAAATTTAATGAAGTAACACAATTTTTTTTGTCAACCTTGCTCTCATTTAAGGTAAGAAAAAGAGCAATAACACCCTGCTTGTCCATTTGGGCACATTATGAGTGGAAAGATGCTAAGGATGATTACAATAATAGATAACTTTAGATCCACCTTATTTGGATGCTTCTATGGGCCAAAGTTTGACATTGTGAATACCCTTGATTGAAACTTATAGAGGTTGAATAAAGTATTGACAAGTAGGTATATGCCTCAAAAAGGTAAAAGTATGTTGCTTAAGTTTTGTGTGAAAACGTTACTATGGTTAAAGTGGAAATTGAAATTTTGAAGTACACTTTCTTTTGTAAAGAAATAAACAAGTGATATTTTAAAGACCTAATAGAGGAAATGTCTCAATTGTAGTGCACTTTAATTTTGTACAGTGAATGAACGTATCATAATATCAAAGTAAACTCTAAATTTTTTATCCATTTTAATATGTCATTTAAACTACTTATAATTAAGGTTTTAAGATCTATCTCATTATATATTTTATGATATAATCGATTTTATCACAAAAGCTCATAAAATGCATTTTTCAAACTTATGATCAAAACTTGATTTTTAGAGTACCAATAACTATGCATTAAAGTATCAATACTTGAGTCTTACTTGTCAATATGTGATTGCTTACTTTTAATTTTATAGAGTAAATGTAGAACAAGTATTAGATACAACATGCACCACTACTAGGGCACTTTAATATTTATACACATTAATATGTTCCATCAATGAAATACACTTGAACAAAAACCTTGTTCCACCATTGGTAGGTGCACCATTACTAGGACCTTTCTCCTATGTTAGATGAGATGAGATTTTTTTTCTAGTAACGTAAGGTTTTGTAAAGTGAAGGAATGTAATTTGGCAGTTTTACATTATTCAAAACATATGATTATCGATCACATTTCATTTTTTATGTACGATGGGTCAAACAACAATATTATTATATTTTTGGTAGAAGTAATTTTGTAAGTTGATTAAAATGTAAAGGGACACCTAAAAACTATTAAAATAACCATGAAAATCATGCATTATAGGGACAAAATAACAAAATATTATCATAAGTTCAGTTACAGGGACAAGGCACATACCTTGAAACAATGCTTCATTCCATTAAATTGCCGATGCTACAAACTTTGCGAAACATTACAGATGGTAGAATAGGTGTAAGGGTTCCATGACTATTTGTGGAGAAGAGTCTAGAAAAGCCATGGCGAACAAGGGGTTGATGGCACATATGGCGACATTTACTAACAACATTAATAGAAATAAAGTCAGTGAAATATCATTAAACATGATCCATCGTTGCATATTAATCACCCCCACATCATCCAATATGTTCATTCGTTTTTTATTAATGACCCATCAAAACTCGAAAACATAGATAAGTGCACAATTTTTTAAGTCAATATAAAAAAAGTGTTCATTTATATATTATTATTGATCAAATTTATAAAAATAATTGAACACTGAAATTCAAATATTAATCACACCTGAAAAATGACAAAAAAATAACAAATTTAAAAAAAAATCATCGTAAAAAAAATGCTGAAAAACCTTCAAATAAATTATTTTGACTATAAACTACGTAAATCTAAAACAATAAATTATAACATCACATCGTTTAAAAACTATAAGACCCCAAAATTAATAGTCCCAAGTACTAATTCCCTTCCCCTACCACAATGAATTGTTCACATAACAACATTTTCATTTTTTTTCAAAACTATTGCAGTGTCTGTAACCCATACTCACATTCAACATTGTGTCTATAAATGCGAGTAATGCACAAGTCCTTTTCTCTTGCCAGTATCAGGCATTATGTTTGTCACCAACATGGTGCACACAATCTGAAACCTAATCCACCCCGGTTTTGTTTATCGACTGAAATTATTGATAGCTGTTCAAATACTTTTTTGTCGGTTCCGGTCAGGCAGGTTCAGACGGTATTTGTGTGTGCCAGTTAAGCTTTCTGTCTTGTTGTTGGCAGTTTGTACGAGAATTAATATTCACTTCACCACGTCCCATCTTGCTTTCTTTCCATCTTTCTTTGTTTTTGCTTTTTTTTCCTGGTTGTTTTCAAATATAATAATCACTATTAAACAAAGATTTTGATATTTTTATATGGATTAAAAATAATAATTCTGAGAGTATATATTGAATTGAAATAATAATAACCCCCTTCATTTATATAATATTTTTAATTAAGAAACTAATTTTTTTTAAAGTTTTTTAAGAAATATATAAAGATAACTTCTTGATAATATAATACATCTTGCATTAATATAGGGAGAAGAACTTTAAAAAATTGTTTTTCAATTTATTGTTATATATAATAATTATTGTTAGATTTTTTTTTTTAAATATTTTTCTATTAAATTAATCACATTTATTTTCATTTAATAATTATTTTAAATTAATATAATTTAATTAAATTATTAATTACCATGAAAATATAACCTAACTCAAAACTATAATAATATTAAACTTATTCAATATAATAATATTGAACTTAATGTCAAATAAGATGAAGTAACACAATTTGTTTGTTAGCCTTGCTCATCCTTTTTGGCACATTATGAGTGGAAAGATGCTAAGGATTATTTCAAATCTTACCAAATAACTTATTTGGATGCTTCTATGGGCCCATAGTTTGACACTGTGAAGACCCTTGATTGAAAATTGTAAAGGGTTTTGACATGAGATGCAATGAAAATAGGAGAGCTTCGATAAAATATTGACAAGTAGGTATACACCTCAAAAGGTAAAAGCATGTTGCTTAAGCATTGTGTGAGAACACTACTTTGGTTAAAGTGAAAAGTAAAATTTGAATTCTTTTTTAAAAAGTATATATATATATATATATAGATAATTAAAAAAATTAGTAGTTGTTTTAAAAGTATGAGTTATGTTGGAAGGATGTAATTTTTTTGTTTTGATAAAGTGTGATTTTGTAAAGTGAAGAAATGTAATTTTGTAGTTGTATATCATTTGAAATATATAATTATTGATTTCATCTCATTTTTTGTTCACGAAGGATTAAGTAATAATATTCTTATATTTTTGTGGAGGCGATGGTGGAAAATGAGATTGTGTATTTCTTTATACAACATGGCTATGCACTATGTGAGGAGGAGGGTTTTCATTTCATAGTAAACTTGAGCAATGGTGAAGTAGTAGGGAAGAGTAAGGCGATACAAAACATGTAAATAGTGATATATTTAAAGGTGAGTTAGGCAATGATAATGAGAGAAAATGACAAGATGTTTCTAGTGTTATTCTACACCAAAGGTCCCGTATTATACACCATATTAAGATTCAAAATAACTAATATATTTACATGGCATGCACCCATTACAAAAGGATTCTAGCTTGCAAAGTGGCAACATCTTTGACTAACCATTTTTTATTTTTATGGTTAGATGAGGATGTCATGATAACTAATTCTATTGTTGTATGTCTCCACATCCAATACACGACTCAAATCAACATTACAATATCACTAACATATGAACAAGACATTGAACTTTCAAAGTTTATATTTATATATACTAATTAAAATATATATAAGATATATATAATTTATATAATGATATTATATTAATATAATGTTATTATTATAATTTTTAATATGTATATAATAATATAGTAGTAATATATATTATTAATTAGTCTCAAAGGAGGGACTATTGTCTTCAATCTCCTTTAACATGTGATTAAATTGTTGTTTGCTGGCCAATCAAATAGTGTCATTTACATGTCAAAAAATTATGTTAAACTTTTAACAAATTAAATTGTAGGTAGTTTAATCAATGTATAAAATAATATTATTTTGGCTCCGTCCATTGGTTCAACACGTTACATGTTATTTCTGCCTTCTTGTGAACCGAAGCACCAGGCTGTGAAAATTAGTGATGTCATCATAGCTTGTCAGGGCACAATTAATAACACATTGTCGATTATAGCTCATGGGTGGCAGTAATAGATAGGTAAATAATCAGTCATAATAGTAGTGAATCTGAGACATTGCCAGGTATTTGGAGCCATCCCTATCAACCTATTTGGCGATGCCACCAATGTGCCATGAATGTGTTACTCATTTATCAAGGACAAGCATATTTGAAAGAATTATTAGGCATATTGCATTGCAGTAGATCTATATGGATATGGATGTTTCATTGCAAAGTTCCACCTATTACAGACAAAGATATGATCGCACCAGGGGACTCCCATATCTCAATTTGAATGCATATTGCCTCAACCATGAAATGGAATGGCACTGATTTGTGGGCTAGTGTCATTTTTAAATCAATTTACTTCCTATAGAGAAAATTCTATAAGCATTATAACAATGTCTTCTCATATTGTAGTTTTGCCACCAGGTCATTTTAGGGCAGCCACATTACCCACCAAAAAGTTTTTTTTCCTAGAATAAATTGGCATTTTTCACTCAATCTGGGGTCCTTCAATACTAAAGAACATTTTCTCATTACAATATTTACAAGCGTCGAGTCTAGTGGCAATTGGAGAAATTTAAACAACGAGCCAACAAAGATCAAGAGCTAGTGCATGCATCATATGGTTTAAAATGGGGATTAAATATGATGCAATTAGACTGAGGGTCAACATTCCAAATAAAAATGTGCCCTGTCTCCATCTAGAATTTCCAGATGGTGTCTAACAACCTGGATGTGATTTCAAATTTTTGACCATGGGGGTAGGGGATGGGGATTAACTCCTCCTCTCCCTTGCTCCCTAGTCCCCACTCCCATGACCTGACTCTATCCGCACTCCACTCAATATCAATCAAAACAATATGTTGCAGCATTGTTCTTTTTTTCATGTTTTCTATCGCTTTTCATAGCACCTACTTTGGGAATTCCTTGAAATAATCATCTCTGAGTTGTAGAAGCAACTAGAAAAAAATCATTCTTGGCATGGTCTGGTAAGTTTCAATAAACTTTGTATTGTTTTTTAAGTTTTGTGGCTTCTATGAAACATAATGAATTGTTGTTCACCATGGCATCCAAGTGGGATTTTATCATGTTTATTAGTTGAATTTGATGGTTTTTTTCATGTGGGTTTTTTCTTGTTTATGTCATGGAATCATGCTATGGTATCTCCTTATGATGATTGTTGTTGCTTTAGATAACTTGGTAGTTAGAAGAGTACCTCTACTTGCTATGGTATTTTTTTTAGCTTAGATTCCATTTTTTGTTTTTTCCTCTTTCGATGATAATTTTCTTGAGTACCTATTTCATGAAAACCAGGGTTTTAACTAACAATTTGATGGTAGCAACAGTTTATCTTCCTATTCCATATTAGGGGATAACATGTCCTCAAAATTAAAACTATATAGCATGGTTCTGGTGATGCTCAGAATTCATGGCCTCAACCCCCTCCAGGTCCATGATTGGGTTATGTTCTTTAATTTTTTTGGCTAATATATGTGTTGGAATTGCTTTTGAGTTTGGTTCTGTAAAGAAGGTTATTCAAATTAGACTTTTGGATAAGTCATTTGGCTTGAGTTCAGCTTGAAATTGTTACCATACAATTTCAAAAATGTTTGTTGTAGCGAGTAAAATGGTAAGCGGAGTTCATGATCATATTTTACTTTTTGTGGAAATGTTTCCACAAAATTGGAAATTGAGTCTAGTCATAGTAAGCCCCCTCTACTTGATACTTAACCATACAAAATAGGTTGTAAGGTAGGTTAAAGTTGCAGTTTCTTTATTTATGCTTTTAGGTGCCTTTCCATTCCTAGGTTGTTTCACACCGTGCCAGACATTACTTATTGGAAAATTGTTGTTCAATTTTTACCATTCTTGTTCTTTCATTGGTTGTTTAAGAATAAGTAAAGATGTATATACTAGAATAGACTAATGGTTCATTAAATTACTATTTCAAAGATAATTGAATGGCTACTTCTTATCCAAAGCAAAAAATTATAAATGGTGCCTAGCATTAATTCCCCCACTTATTCATGAATGCATAATAGAGTCATGTTCTCCATTTGCATCATTTTCTTGTTTGTGTTGGCAGTTCATAGGGTATTTTTTAATATTATTATATGGTTGTTGTATAGACTGACTTGTATAGAGTTTACCTTCATCTTATTTGGTTCTATTGCTTCCTAGCATTAGTTTTAGATGTTTATCCACGTCTTATATGGTTCTATTGCTTCCAAGTTCCTATCTTTAGTTTTAAATACTTTATTTGTTTTTGTTGTTGGAGTTGCTTCAGAACTCCCCATTATTTATTGGAACTTGATGTACTTTTGAGTCTCATTGATCTACATTAGGTTATTCACTGACTTGGATATAATTAATTTCTATCTTTATTATTTCTTGGGAAGATTATATCAACGAAAGTCTTATGGTGGTACCATAAGTACAACTGTCTATTAACTTTCTTTTTCTTGTTTAGGTTTTATTTATGTCAAAGTCTTGATGTTCATAACTTCATACTGATAAAAACTTATATGATTTTTGTGCTTTTTTAAAAGCACAACAGATTAGTTGTGCTGTAAATATAATTTGTTGTTTTTTGTATTTAATGTCAGATTGCTAATTGAACATCTTTCTTGTTATTCTTGTGCAAATTGACATTTTTATTTGTTAAGAGCTTGCTAATTCAAATTTGTTTTTTTTGTACTTTTCATCACCTAGTGAAATTTAGTAGTTTTTTGAGTCATTTTACTTCAATATGTCACCTAAGGGATGCTTAATGAAGCATTAACAGTGAATATTCAAGCTTTAGAAAGGTAGCCATGCTATCCCATGCGGTAGGGATGGTTTTCTTTACCACTTTAACAAAGTAAACAATATTTTATTTAACCATGAGCTAGTTGAAGCCCCATGTACATGCATTTTTCAACTCTAAATGCATTGTATACATCAATGATTATGCCAACATTACAAAAAATCAAATGAGCAAAATGGGCATGACATAGTCTGCAAAAGTCATTTATCAACCTTTGCAAATACCACAACACAAATGCTACATTTTAAGCATTAAGATTTGTAGACACACACTCAACAGATATAGTGGATTTGCAAAAAGAATAATAGGTTAGTGTATGGCTCATGAGTCATTTTTAATTACTTCATAATTTAATGTAGACACATAATATATGTGATTATCATAGGCAAAGAAGCCAAAAGAAAAAGGTCAAGAATTTTTTTTATCTTCTATCATTCATCAAAAATATAGTGAACATCACCACCAACCACAGGAAACTCTAGCACTACAGCAACTACATGAATCAAGTGTACACATTTGTCTCTGAATCTCTTACTTCTCGTAGGGACTTAGCACTCTGCACCCTTGTTATTATAAATATATATTATATATAATTTATATATAATATTAAATATATATTAGTATAATAGTATTATTATGAACATAATGTGGTGATAAGTTTTATATTCCTCTTGGGGGTTTGAGTGTGAACTAGGGTTCATTATGAATGTTTTAGGACTTCTTGCCTTGCATTTACTGACAAGGTCTCTATCTCTTCTTGGCCATGGCATCCCCTGATAAGGAGTGTTCTACCTATTAAAGCTATGGGCCTTGCTTTACTATTGGTTTTATCTTTAGAGAGCCCTGCTTTATTTACCTATCACCGTTACTTGCTCGTCTACCCTAATTTTTCCTTGGAGCTTCATTTTCTTCTCAATGGAGGAGAATACCTTGGCCATGGCATGAAGGTGGTGGTTTTCTACATCAGGTGTTGTTTTGCACTCCTCTTCTCTAAGTTTCACCTTCAGCGTGTGACTTGGCTATGTCTATTAGACATGTCCATCAGTGTATGGTTCTTTCATCTTATGATGTCCCTTTTTAAATGCTGGGTGGTGAGGTTTTAAAAAATGAACCTTAGTTTTTATTTTTATCAATGTTTTATCGGTTCCACAAATTTTGGCTGAGCATAGTTAACCTTCATTCTTAGGTCTCCAATTTTGTGCCAAAGGCTTATTCATTATTGTGTGCTCCTTGACTATGGATAGAGGTCAACTATTGCATCTAGGACTTTGAACATGGGATAAAGCCTTTCTTTGCATGAAACTATGGTACCCCACCTTCAATCCTTTTATTGAATTTTTATCTGACTCTTCAATTTTTGGAGGCTCCTTCTCTTCAAACCATCAGTAGCTCTCTTAGGGATTTTATTTCTCTCACTCTAGACAATGGTAACCATATGAAAACTACCTTTGCTCATATGTCTATTGTCATGGATATCTCAAAATACTTACCAAAAATTATTATTATAATATATAAGTCACTACTACCACTTCCCTTAGGATTTTTGTAACTACCCCAGTTCTCTCAATGTAAATGTGATTTTTAGTCTTTTTATAATACTATGCAAATGTTGATTTTATGATTTTATTAGAAAATGATGTTTGAATTATGTTCTTTTTATCTCCCACATGACTACTTAATTAGCTTAGGCTCCAAATGATCCTTCACCACATCTCATCTTGCTTTCTTTATTTCATTTTTTTGTGTGGCCATGGCTCATCTTTTTTACAGTGTTTTTATGGGTAATTTTTTCCACTTGGATGAGTCTACCATCAACCTTTCATGGCAGTAATTGCATTGATGTGGTCATTGATAAATTTAGAGATGTATAAAACAATATGTTTCATCTCTTGAAAATAAATGCCGAGGCTATATTAACCATTCATGCAACCATGAACTTACAAAAAACAACAAAATTGGAGATAGATTTTTGTTAAAACACTTAATCAAAATATTTGATTTAAATTAATAATTTTTGAGACTTAATAAATTTTAGCTTGTAGATTTTAGGTTTAGCTGTTTGTTGATAATCATGACCTTGATGTGAGCATTTATATAAATTTATAGGAGATGAAACCTTTTAAAAGGAAGACACTTACAACTTTCCATAATTCTTTAAACTATAATATTATTTTTAAATAGTTTGAACTTAAATTAAAATTGAAAAAATTAAAGTCTTACTATTTATAATTACAATTATATTTAAACAAAAACTGTGCTAATTAACAAATTAAATTTATAATTTTCATTCAATATAAATGTTGTTTTATTAATAATAATGAATAATCTTTTGTTTGTTGTATTTTGAACTCACAAATCTCTCCAAAAAAAAAACCCCTCTCTAAGAGATCCATCTCAAGCATAGGCTTAAATGTTAGGATCTTAGAGTACAATTGATTACTTTTGTATAAGCAACTAAACACAGAATTAAAATTAGAAGTAATAAGTAACTAGAAGTCAGAAACAACAAATAATAGGAGATACAAGAAACAACCAATCTGTATTAAACTCTTCCAAAAGGAAATACAATGAAGAAATCTCTCTCTCCTCACACCTCATAGATGTACAGTAATTATCCCTCAAGAGTTCTCTCTCTCTCTCTCTCAATCAATTACAATCAACTCAATTACTGAATTGTACATGCTATGAGGATCTAACCCTACTATATAGTATACTACAACACTAGGGTTCATGAGCTATGCATTCGCCACCCTTAGATCCACCTCTTAAATCAAAGGTTCAAATCTGTTCTCCTAAAAATAGCAATTCTAGAAACGCACAGAAGTCAGTGTCAGTCTGAAGATGATCGATGTTGGTCGACCCCTAACCAATGTTAGTCGACCCCTAACTGATGTAGGTTGGTTCTAATCGATGTCGGTTATTGTGTAAGCCTAGCAACCTCCACATTAGCTCATTAGTGAAGCTTTTAGCTCCACAACTCAACAATCTCTCACTTGGAGATAAACAGCTGCACCTGTACCTGTACAACATCCTCTAAACATCTCTGGCTTATTTCTCTCTCTTCAAGTTCAATCTTGAAGACCAACAAAAATTGAATAAAGATTCAACTTCTCATTTGTTATCGGCTTTGTTAACATATCATCAGGGTTTTTATCTGTATGGATCTTTTCCAGATTCAATTGTCCATCCTCTAATACCTATCTAATGAAGTGGTACCTAAGCTGTATATGTTTAGTTCTTGAATGAAAGGCTGAATTTTTTGCCAAATGAATTGCACTTTGATTATCACTATACAATCTGCAACTCTCTTGCTCCTTTCCCAACTCTTCCATGAACCGAGTCATCTAAATCATTTCCTTGCTAGCCTTTGTGACTGAAATGTATTATGCCTCTATAGTAGACAAGGCAATAACCTTCTGCAACTTTGAAATCTAGCTAATCGCCATTCCACCAACAGTGAACACATATCCTGTGGTGCTTCTCCTACTATCCAAGTCACCTGCCATATTCGAATCTACATACCCATGTAGAGAAGTGTTTGACCCTCCATAGCATAAATGCCTACTATTGGTCTCTCTCAGATATCT
Organism: Torreya grandis; assembly: GCA_037957365.1. NCBI lineage: Eukaryota > Viridiplantae > Streptophyta > Pinopsida > Cupressales > Taxaceae > Torreya > Torreya grandis. Next base: position 291,957 of record JARHVA010008854.1, read on the forward strand.
AAGAATCCACTGAACTATTTTCTAGTGTTCCTTTCCTGGATTGGCCATAAACTTGCTGACAACTCCCACTGCTTGGAAAATATCTGGTCTAGTACATACCATTGCATACATCAAGCTCCCAACTACTGAAGCATATGGAAATCTACTCATGTACTCAACCTCATCATGTGATTTAGGACACTGTTCTTTGCTCAACTTGAAGTGTCCAGCCATAGGTGTGCTTATTGGTTTTGCATCCTACATATTGAACCTCTCCAACACCTTATTCACATAATCCTGTTGAGACAAAATCAAACTGTGATTTTTCCTGTCTCTCTTAATACTCATGTTGAGAATTTTCTTTGCTACTCCTAAATCCTTCATGGTAAATGTGTGAGCTAATTTTACCTTAAACTCAGTAATTTCTTGCATGTGTGAACCTGCAACAAGCATATCATTTACATACAGTAACAAGATAATATAACTACCATTATCTAACTGTTAAAATAAACACAATGGTTAGATTGACATTTACTAAAGCCATGCTCTATTATAAACCTGTCAACCCTCAAATACCATTATCTTGGAGCTTACTTAAGACCATATAAGCTTTTCTTCAACCTGCACATAAGTTTCTCCTTACATTTGACCTCAAAACCTTCTGGTTGATCTATATATATCTCTTCATCCAAATCTCCATGAAGAAATGTTGTCTTAACATCAAGCTGTTCAAGATGCAAATCCTCAATAACAACTAAAGACAATACAGTCTAAATAAAAGTCATCTTTACTACAGAAGAAAAAATTTCACCAAAATCAATACCTAGTTTCTGTGTAAATCCCTTTACTACCAACCTAGCCTTATGTCTCATTTGTCCATTCTCTCCTTCCTTTAACCTGTATACCCATTTGTTTTTTAGTGCTTTCTTTCTGGCTAGCAACTCAACCAAATTCCACGTATGGTTCTCTTCCAAGGAATCAATTTCCTCATTCATGCCATGCTCCCACTGTTTTCTGGATTCTACCTACATTGCCTCATCAAAAATTTCTAGTTCTCTACCATCAGTGAACAAAAAGTAGTATAAAGAAGGGAAATAATGAATTGGAGGTTTACTTACCCTTTCAGATCTCTTTATGGTTGTTTGAGACTCATTTATAGCTTGCTATCTGCCCAAATTTTCTTCTGACAGTGGCCGATCTCAATCATCTCTGATCGTTGCCGGTCTGCACCCAACCAATGTCAGTTCCTCTTGATCGACGTTGATTTCCACCTGACCAACGTCTATTTCCACCTAATCGACGTCGGTCTCTGTGTTTTTTTGTGAGTGATGATTTTTACCCGTGAGCTCATTTTGGATCATAACCTCTTCCAAATCAAGATTGCCCTGCCCAGAATTATTCAACCTCTTGAGTTGATCACTGTACATCACCTTCTCATTGAAAACTACATCATGGCTTCTAATAATTTTGTTAGTTTCTAAATTTCACAATTGGAATCTGAAATCTCCAAAACCAAAACCAATGAAAGTGCACTGCATAGATTTAACATCCAGCTTCTTTCTATTTTTTTTATCAATATGCACAAAAGCTTCAGAACTAAAAACTCTGAGAAATGAAAGATCTAATTTTTTACCTGTCTAAGCCTCTTCTAAAATTCCACCATCCAGTGAAGTAGAAGGTCCTCTGTTAATCAGGTAAACTGTAGTATCTACAGCTTCTACCCAAAACTATAAGGGCAAACCAACATGCAACCTCATACTCCGTGCATGTTCCATTATTGTTCTATTCATCCTTTCAGCAACTCCATTTTGCTGAGATGTCCTTGGAACCATCTTTTTCCTGCGTATTCCACTCTTATAACAGTAACTATTGAATTTATTGCTGCAGTAATCATCACCATTGTCAGATCTAAGGCACTTCAATCTCAAACATGTTTCATTCTCAACCAAAGCTTTCCATTTTTTAAATGTGTCAAAAACATCAAATTTCCTCTTTATGCAATAAACCCATACCTTTCTTGTAGCATCATCAATAAAAGAAACATAATACTATGATCCTCCAATAGAGGCTACTTGAGCTGGTCCCCACACGTCTGTGTGAACAAGCTCCAACTTGTGCTTCTTCTTTGTTGACTTAGTTTTGAGAAACCTCACTTCTTTTATTTCACAAAAATACAATGCTCACAGAAATCTAGATCTATGTTTTTAAAATCTGAAAGCTTACCTTTTGAATTAAGAACATTCATTCCCTTCTCACTCATGTGACCAAGCCTACAGTGCCACAACTTTGCATATACATCTGAAGTAGATAAAACAGAAAGAGAATAATCAATAATACAAGTAGATAGATAAAGTGTACCTACTCTCTTACCTTTTGCTAATACAAGTGCACCCTTGGAAACTTTTCAAGATTTAGCTATGAGAGTTACTGTGCAACCCTCATCACCCAACTTTCCTGCACAAATCAGATTCCTCTTCAGGATGGGTACATGCATGACATCCTTCAACACCCATGTGTTGACATTCTGCAATTTCAGCTGCACTTTTTTTTTGCCAACAATTTTACAAGGCTCATCATCCCCTAAATAAACTTTTCCAAAATCTCCATGAACATAATCATTGAAAAATTCTCTATTTGGGGTTGCATGGAAAGAGGCACCAAAATCTAAAACCCATGATTCTACTTTATTATCTAAAGAAAATATAAGAGTATCCTGTGCAATAATACCTACAACTTTTGCTTCTTTATTACCTTCATGCTGATTTTATTTGTTATCCTTCAACCAACAATTTTTCTATGCATGCCCTTTCTTTCCACAATTCTAGCAGGTTATTCTTCCATTTCTGGATTTGGATCTACTTCCCATCTTTAACCTTGATTTTCCTTGCTTGCCCTTCTCTCTTTGCCTTCCCCTGATTTCAACACTTAAAGCATTACCTAATGTTTCTCCTGTGCTTTTCCTACAATTTTTTTCATTCAAGATTACACTAACAACATCATCAACTTTCAAGATATTTGAAGTAGATGCAGTATTACGAACTGTCATTACCAAACTATGCCAACTTTTAGGTAAAGAGCATAAGATTAAGAGAGTCTTAATTTCATCATCAAAAACTATTTTGACTGAATTTAACTGATTTACTATTGTATGGAAATCATTAAGATGACTAGATACAAATCCACCTTTTTGCATTTGCAAATTAAATAATTGCTTCATAAGATATACCTTATTCAAAGCTGAGAGTTTTTCATATAAATTTTCCAAAGTATCCATTAACTCTACTGTTGTCTTTGCTTGTGATAAGTTGGAAAACACATAAGCTGCCAGGCTCAACCTTATAGATCTAAGAGCCTTTCTATCAAGAACATTCCATTCTTCATCTTCCATATCTGTGGGATTCCTTGAAACCTCACCCAATGGTAAATACAGATCTTTTTGATACATATAATCTTCAATCTGCATCCTCCATAATTAATAATTCTTGCCATTGAATTTTCCATTCTTAGTTTACTTTCTTCTACCATTGCTTTGCTACCACTCAATCAGAAACCCATGTGAGTGAATTCTGTAATCAACAAACACTAACACACTCTGATACCAGTTGTTAGGATCTTAGAGTACAATTGATTACTTTTTTATAAGCAACTAAACACGGAATTAAAACTAAAATTAATAAGTAAATAGAAATCAAAAACAATAAATAATAGGAGATACAAGAAACAACCAATTTGTATTAAACTCTTCCAGAAGGAAATAATGAAAAAATCTCTCTCTCCTCACACCTCGCAGATGTACAGTCATTCTCCCTCAAGAGTTCTCTCTCTCTCTCTCTCTCTCTCTCTCTCTCTCTCTCTCTCTCTCTCTCTCTCTCTCTCTCTCTCTCTCTCTCTCTCTCTCTCTCTCTCAATCAATTACAATCAACTCAATTACTGAATTGTACATGCTACGAGGATCTAATCCTACTATATAGTATACTACAACACTAGGGTTCAAGAGCCATGCATTTGCGACCCTTAGATCCACCTCTTAAATCAAAGGCTCAAATTTTTTCTCCTAAAAATAGCAATTCTAGAAATGCACAGAAGTCGGTGTCGGTCTGAAGATGACCGATGCTGATCGACCCCTAATCGATGTCGATCGACCCCTAACCGATGTCGGTTGGTTCTGACCGATGCTAGTTACTGTGTAAGCCCAACAACCTCCACATTAGCTCATTAGTGAAGCTTTTAGCTCCACAACTCAACATTAAAGACTTTCCTTAATGATACTTGTGCATATTTAAATAAAAAAATAAAAGGAACAATAAATTTGTTTTATATCATCATCAACAATCATCTTCCCATCTTCCTAACTTTCTTATGGAGTGGAGTTTTATTTTCTTCTTGTTACATAAATTATTTCATTGCTACTATTCTTCAAGCTTATTTAACAATTTTCATTATAAAATAAATTTTGAATTTTCAAATATTTTTATTCCAAGCATTTTGGTTCACTCATTTCCTCTACATCTCTCCTAAGACTAGTTTTAAAAGAAACACACCCCTTCTTGAATAAACCACTTTATATAGTTAATTTTTCATAGCCTTATACAAAAATAAAGTCATTTATTCCTGGGTCCATTATTTTTAAATATAATAATCACTATTAAACAAAGACTTATTCAATTATTAATATTATTATATGGACCAAAAATAATATTTTTGAGAAGTATGTATTGAATTTAAATAACAATAAACCTCCTCTTATATAATATTTTCTAATCAAAAGGCCAATAAACTCTTTGAACTCCTTGACAATATGAGAAGTATGTATTGAATTTAAATAATAATAAACCTCCTCTTATATAATATTTTCTAATCAAGAGGCCAATAAACTCTTTGAACTCCTTGACAATATGATACACCTTATATTTATGTAGGGGGTAAGAATCTTAAAGAAAAAATTCCCAACTTATTATGAGATCATAATCATTATTGTTTTTTTTTTTAAAGCTTTTATGTAAAATCAATCAAATTTATTTTTCATTTAATAATTACATTAAATTAACATAATTTGATTGAAGTTGAAGATATATGATAATTGTTGGATATTAAATATAAACACAATCTTTTTGTAAGTATGACCATATTTTATAAAATCATAAATATTATAAACATATGATAAAAATTAGACCCAATTTTTTAATAAATATTTTTGATTTTTTTTTGCTATCAACATAAAATTTAAAGAAAATAATAATAAATATATTAATTAATATAAAAATCTAACTTAACTCTAAACTATAATAATATCAAATTTAATCAATATAACAATATCGAACTTAATGTTAATGTTAAATTTGATGAAATAACACAATTTTGTTTGTTAGCCATGCTCTCATTTCAGGTAGAAAGCTCTCATTTAGAGTAGAAAAATAATAACCTGGTCGTCCATTTGGGCACATTATGAGTGGAAAGATGCTAAGGATGACTACAAATCTTACCAAACAACTTTAGATTCACCTTATGTGGATGCTTCTATGGGCCAAAAGTTTGACATTGTGAATACCCTTGGTTGAATAAAGTATTGACAAGTAGGTATACCCCTCGTAAAGGTAAAAGTATGTTGCTTAAGATTTGTGTGAGAATGCTACCCTGGTTAAAGTGAAAAGTTAAATTTGAATTCCTTAAGTATACTTTCTTTTTAAAAAAAATAAATAGGAGTTGTTTTTAAGGTGTAATATATTTAGAAGAGAGAAATTTTATTTTGTTTTAGTAAAATAGGATTTTGTAAATTGAAGGAATGTAATTTGCTAATTTTATATTATTTGAAATATATAATTATTGATCTTATTTTATCTTTTATACATGAAGAGTTAAGTAATAATATTACTATATTTTTAGTGGAGGTAGTTTTGTAAGTTGATTAAAATGTAAAAGTACACCAAAAAATTATTAAAATAAAAGTGAAAATTATGTATTGTAGGGACATAAAAAAATAACTGAAGATTGTTGTGGGTTTGGTTAAGGTACTCGACACAAACCTTGAAACAATATTTCATCCCTCTAAATTATCGATGCTACAAATTTTGTGGAACACTGCGGATGGTAGAATAGGTATAATGGTTCTATGATTGTTTGGAGAAAAGAGTTTAGAAAAGCCATGCCAAACAAAGGGTTGATGGCGTGCATGGTGACATTTACTAGCAACATTGATAGAAATAAAGATTGCCAAGCATCATTAAACATGGCCCATCATTACATATTAATCATCCACGGATCTTCCAACATGTTCTTTCATTTTTTCATTAAAAATTAATCACAACTCGACAGTGTAAAAAGTGTACAAATTTTTAAGTCGATATAAAAAAATGTTCGTTTATATATTATTATAAGTCAGATTTATAAAAATAATTAGATATTAAAACTTAAATATTGATCATACCTGAAAATGATAAAAAAAATAATATGTTGAGAAAGAATCATGATACGACTTTGGAAAATATTGAAAAACCTCTACATTAACTTATTTTGATTAATAACTAAATAGACTATATAAATCTAAAACGATAAATTATAATGTGATGTCTTTTAAAAATTGTGAAACTCCAAAATTAAAAGCCTAAGTATTGAATCCCTTCCCCTACCACCATGAATTGTTCCCATAAAAACATTTTCATTTTCATGTTTTTCTCACTATTGGTTCACTCAGTGCCTCTACATCTCTATTGGGGCTAGTTTTAAAAGAAACACATCCTTTCTCAATGGCAAAGGGAATAAACCACTTTATATGGTTATTTTTTCATGGTCTTATACAAGAATAAAGTCATTTACTACTAGGTTTGTTGTTTTCAAATATAATAGTCACTATTAAACAAAGATTTATTCAATTTTAATATTTTCATATGGATTAAAAATAATAATTCTGGGGAATATGTATTGAGTTGAAATAATATAGCCCCCCTGATTTTATATAATATTTTTTAAGAAAGAAGCCAACAAACTCTTTAAACTTAGTAAGAAACATATAAGCCAACAAACTCTTTAAACTTCTTAAGAAACATATAAAGATAACTCGTTGATGATATTATACACCTTGCATTGATATAAGGGTCAAGAACTTTAAAGAAAAAATTTCCAAGTTATTGTTAGATCATAATCATTATTGTTGCAATTTTATTTTTTTTGTTTTTATATAAACCCAATCAAATTTATTTTTCATTTAATAATTTTTTTAAATTAATATAATTTAATTGAAGTTAAAGATATATAATAATTTTTGGGTGTTAAATATAAACACAATTTTTTTTAATAAATATTTTAACATTGCCAACATTTTATAAAGTCATAAATATTGTAAACATTATAAAATTTAAAACCTATTTTGTGATAAATATTTTAGAAGCTCTTTATAATCAACATTTACGAAAATGGTGATAAATTTATTAATTAGCATGAAAATCTAACCTAACTCAAATCTATAATAATATCAAACTTATTCAATATGATAATATTGAACTTAAGATGAAGTACACAATTTGTTGTTAGCCATGCTCTCATTTAAGGTAGAAAAAGAAACAACCACCACCTGCGCATCCTTTTTGGTACATTATGAGTGGAAATATGCAAAGGATGATTTCAAATCTTTCCAATTAACATTAGTTCTACTTTATTTGAGAACACTACCGTGGTTAAAGTGAAGTAAAATTTGAATTCCTTTTTAAAATAAATAAGAGTACACTATATTTTTTATAGAGAAAACAAAGAAATAATTAGTATTGGTTTTAAAAGTGCATGTTATAATATAAAGAATGTCATTTTGTGTTTTGGTAAAGTGTGGTTTTATAATATGAAAGAATGTAATTTAGTAGTTTTATATCATTTGAAATATATGATTATTGATTTCATTTTATTTTTTGTTTACGAAGGGTTAACTAATAATATTCTTATATTTTTGTGGAAATGATTGTGGAAAATGAGATTGTGTGTTTCTTCATATGAAGTGGCTATGCACTATGTAATAAGGAGTTGTTTCATTTCGTAGTGAAATTGAGCAATAGTGAAGTAAAGGGAAAGGGCAAGGTCATACAAAATATATAAATGATGAAATATTTCAAGGTGAGTTTGACAATGATAGCGAGGAGAAATGATAAGGTATTTCAATTGATATTGTACACTAGAAGGCTTATATTGTACACCATACCATGGTTTAAGGTATATAATAGATTTACATGATATGTACACATTGCAAAGGGATCCTAGCTTGCAAGGTGGCATCATTTTTGACTGACTATTTTTTGTTTTTATGGTTGGATGAGAATGTCACGATAACTAATTTTATTGTTGTATGATTCCACATTTGATGTGCAACTCAAATCAACATTACATTGCCACTGACATGTAGACAAAACATTAAGATTTCAAAGTCTGTATTTATATATACTAATTATAAATATAAGACACACACACACACACACACACACACACACACACACACACACACACACACACACACACACACACACACACACACACACACACACACACACACACACAATTAATTTATATAATGATATTATATTAATATAATGTTGTTATTATAATTTGTAATATGTATATAATAATATAATCATAATATATATTATTAATTATAATAAATATATCATATATATAATATTAAATATGTATCATTATATTAAATTAATATAATAGTATTATTATGAATATAATATGGCGACAAGTTTTATATTCCTCTTGGGGGTCTGAGTGTGAACTAGTGTTCATTTTGCATGCTTTAGGGCTTTTTACCTTGTGTTTGCTAATAGGGTCTCTATCTCCTCTCAGCCATGGCATCACATGGTAAGGAGTGTTCTACTCTTTAAGGCTAGGGGCCTTGCTTTGCTATTGATTTTGTCTTCAGGGAGCCTGCTCTATTTCCCCATGTCATTGTTACTTGCTTATCTATCCTAATTTTTCCCTAGAGATTTATTTACTTCTCAATAGAATAGGATACCCTGGTCGTGGCATGAAGGTTGTTGTTGTCTATATTAGGTATTGTTTTAAACTTCTCTTCTTTGATGATTTCACCTTCAGTGTGTGACTTGGCTATGTTTATTGGATAGGGCCATCAGGGTAGAGTTCTTTCCTCTTATGATGTCCCTTTTGTAGCATTGGGTGGTGAAGTTTTTCAAGATGAACCTTGGTTTTCATTTTTGGATATGATTTATCATTTCAATAAATTTTGGCTAAGCATAGTTAACCTTCATTCCTGGGTCTCCAAGTATGTGCTAAATGAGTATTCATTATTGTGTACTCCTCGACTATAGACAAAGATCAACTATTGCATTTAGACCCTTGGACATGGAATACATATTTTCTTTGCATGAAACAGTAGTACCCCACCTTCAATCCTACTACCGAATCTTATATACTACTTCAATATGGGTCATGTTGCCTTATCTGACTTTTCAATTTCATAGGCTCCTTCTCTTCAAGCCATAAGTAGATTCTTTGGGGATTATATTTCATTCACTCTAGACAATGGCGACTGCACACAAACTACTTTTGCTCGTATGTAAATTGTCATGGATCTCTCAAAATACTTATCAGAAGTTATTATTGTAATATATAAATCACTATTACCACTTCCCTTATGTTTTTTTAATGATTATTGTTTGTAACCACCCTAGTTATCTCAATATAAATGTTATTTTTAGTGTTTTCATAATGCTCTCCAAGTGTTGATTTTATTATATAATAATTTTTATCTCCCACATGACTACTTAATTAGCTTAGGCTCCAAATGATCCTTCACCACATCTCATCTTGCTTTCTTTCTATATTTTTTTGGGCCATGGCTCATATTTTTTCCAATTTTTTTATGAGCAATGTTTTTCACCTTGACAAGTTCTGAAATGTAGAAAATGATATGTTTCATTTCTCAATGCTCTACAAAGATCTCCAAAAAATTGTGTTGATTAGAAAATTAAATTTATGTACTAAAATAAATTTCCATGCATTGTAGATGTTGTTCTGGTAATAGTAAGGAATATATTTTTCTTTGTTGTATTTTGAACTGATGAAGCTCTCCAAAAAAAACCCCTCTAGGAAATTCATTTGAAGTATAGGCTTAAGGTATTTTTTGTTGTATTTTGAATTGATGAAGCTCTCCAAAAAAATTCTCTCTAGGAAATCCATCTTAAACATAGGCTTAAAACATTGCTTAATGATACTATTATATATTCAAATCAAAAATCAAAAGGAGCAATGATTTTTTTCTATATCATCATCAATAATTATCTTCCTATCCTTCTAATGGAGTTTTTTTTGTTGTATGAATTATTTCATTGCGCACTCTTCTTCAAGTTCATTTAACAATTCTTGTCAAAAAATTAGTTTTAAACTTTCAAATGCTTCTATTTTCACCAATTTTTTTTCCAAACATAGATTGGTTCACTCATTTCCTCTACATTCTTATTAGGGCTAGTTTTAAAAGAAACACAACCCCTTCTTGATGGTGAAGGGAATAAACCACTTTATATAGTTAATTTCTCATTATCTTATATAAGAATAAAGTCATTTACTACTAGGCTCATTGTTTCCAAATATAGTAGTCATTATTAAACAAAGACTTATTCAATTATTAATATTATCATATGGACCAAAAATAATATTTATAGAAGTATGTATTGAATTGAAATAATAATAAACTTTCTTTTATATAATATTTTTTAACCAAGAAGACAACTAACTATTTGAACTTCTTAGGAAAGATATGAAGATAACTCCTTGAAAATATAATACACCTTGTATTGGTGTAGGGGATGAAACTCTAAAAGAAAAAAATCTCAACTTATTACCAGATAATTGTTATTGTTATTATTATCATTATCATTATCATTGTTGTCATTATCGTTGTCATCATCGTCATCGTCATTGTCATCATCATTGTTGTTGTTGTTGTTGTTATTATTATTATTATTATTAATTTTTAAAATGTCTTCACGGAAAACCAATCAAATTTATTTTTAATTTAATAATTACTTTAAATTAACTTAAATTGATTGAAGTTAAAGATATGTGATAGTTTTTAGGTATTAAATATAAACAAAATCTTTTTATAAATATCTTAAATTTAACCACATTTTATAAAGTCATAATTATAATAATCATATGATAAAATTTGGACATGGTTTTCTAATAAATATTTTTAAATTTTCTTATAATAAATATTAAATTTATAAATAGGTGATAAATTTGTTAATTAGTATGGAAATTTAACTTAAATCTAAACAACACACACCCAAACTATTAAAATAAGATGTAAAGGGACACCTAAAAACTATTAAAATAATAGTGAAAATCATGTATTTTATGACACGAAAAAATAATCGAAGACTATTGTGAATTTAGTTACAAACACAAGGCACACATCTTGAAACAACGTTTCATCCCTCTAAATTGTCAATGCTACAAACTTTGTGAAACACTATAGATGATAAAATGGGTGTAATGATTCCATGATTGTTTGGGAAGAAGAGTCTAGAAAAGTCATGTTGAACAAGGAGTTGATGGTGCACATGATGGCATTTTTTGACAACATTACTAGAAATAAAGTCATCTAAGCATCATTAAACATGGTTTGTCATTGCATATTAATCACCCACGTGTCTTCCAACATGTTCCTTCATTTCTTATTAATAACCTATTGCAACTCAATATCATGGATAAGCACATTTGTTTTTAAACCAATGTCAAAAACATGTTCATTTATATATTATTAATAGTCAAATTTATAAAAATAATTAGACATTATAATTTAAATATTTATATATTATTAATAGTCAAATTTATAAAAATAATCTCATCTTGCTTTCTTTCCAATTTTTTTTGTGTTTTTGGTCTAATCTATGTTGATTATAGAGGAATGGAATTATACACTTTGTTTAACTTGATTTATGCCTTCAAATATTTACATCTTCCTCAAATGGGGTTTAAATAATATTCATTTTATGAATAATTAGTTTTTTTATCATGCTAAATAATGCCATCACACTTTTAAAGTCACATATAGATTCACATAAGGGGCAATCCATACCTCATCAACAACCTCAAATTCATCTTGTGTGGGGTAAAATAATTTGCTCTTTTCATTTTTATATTACTAGAGTTGTGATGTTCAATATTTTATTATTGGAACACTTTAGGGTGTTTTTATTATTTAAAAAATAATAAATGGAAAGTTACACATTAAAGCAACTAGTAGGAATGCATATCACTAGCCTTCAAAACTTCTTTGTTGGCTAGGTAAAGTTGCGTAAGTACAAGAAACAACCCCGAACAACCCTCATACTAACCAAGTAAAGTTTAGCAAAGGTAGAATATACAATGGGCCCTCATGACCACCATACTTGTCAAGTGAATCCTAGTAGGGAAAATCAAGAGCAAACCCTAAATACATAGCCAAACCCTAACTGCCAAGTAGTGACCATACACAATCAACGTTGAAAAAAATATGATAGTTGATGTAGCATAAAGGGATAAGAAGACACACAAACATGCCAAAACAAGGGCATAAAACTCTCCACGCTTAGATCTGACCAAGAAAAAAAACAAAATAAAACCATAAGCAGTTGATGTCAAAGATTGAGTCTATGGCCAAAACCCCATCCCAATGAACCACCATCATAAATCGACAAGCAAGCACTTTTGATGGCCACACATCTAGAGGAAGCATAGATACTTGAGCTTCCCTCCCTAACACATAATGCTCCTATAATCATTCTCCTCAAAACCCATTGTAATGGAGCAAACCATAATATCATAGTTTTGATGGAGGGAGAGAGGGAGTGTGCCTCCTTCGTCTCTTATTCCATAATCTGAGTCAAGTTATTTTTTCATATTCAATATTTTGATTATATACTCTTCTTCAAACTTATTTAACAATTCTTCTCAGAAAAGTTTTGAACTTTCAAATGTTTTTATTTACATCAATTTATTTTCCAAGCTTCTTGGTTCACTCATTTTATCTACATCCCTATTAGAACTAATTTGAAAATAAACATATCCTTTTTGATAGTGAAGGAAATAAACCATTTTATATAATTATTTTCAATCTTATACATTTATAAAATCATTTAGTACTTAGTTCGTTGTTTTCAAGTATAATAATCAATATTAGACAAAGACTTATTCAATTTTAATATTATCATATATATCAAAAATAATAATTCTTGGAAGTATATAGTGAATTGAAATAATAATAGCCCCCTCATTTTATATAATATTTCTTAATTAAGAAATTACAAAACTCTTTGAGTTTTTTAAGAAATATATAAAGATAATTCCTTTACAATATTATACACCTTGCATTGGTATAGGGGTGAGAACTTTAGAGGTAAAAAAAATCCTAACTTATTGTTAGATCATAGCTATTATTGTTTCATTTTTTTTCACATCTTAGCAAAATCAATAAAATTTATTTTTCATTTAATAATTACTTTAAATTAATGTAATTTGATTTGAATTAAAAATATATAATATTTTTAGGTGTTATATATAAATAATCATTATTTTTATACATATCTTAACATTAATAATATTTTATAAAGTCATAAATATTATAGACATAAAACCTATTTTTAATAAATATTTTTGAAACTCTATAATTAACATAAACTTTATTAAAAAAAAAATAAATTTATTAATTAATAAAAAATATAACCTAACTTTAAAAAATAATAATATCAAACTTATTTAATATAATAATATCAAACTTAATGTCAAAAAGGATGAACAACACAATTTTGTTTGTTAGCCATGCTCTCATTTATGGTAGAAAAATGAACAATACCAACCTGGAATTATGTTAAGGATAATCTTATCAAATAAATTTAGTTCCACCCAGGGTTTGACATTGTGAAGACCCTTGATTGAATATTGTAAAGGGTTTTAACATGAGATAGAATGAAAATTCTAGAGGTTGAATAAAGTATTGACACGTAGGTATACATCTCAAAAGGTAAGAGTATGTTGTTTAAGCTTTGTGTGAGAACACTACCATGGTTAAAGCAAAAATTAAATTTTGAATCCCTTTTAAAAGATGCATTTTTTTATAATGAAGTAATTAGTAGTTGTTTTAAAGGTGTAAGTTATGGTGGAAGAAATATAATTTTTTATTTTGATAAAATGTGGTTTTGTAAAGTGAAAGAATATAATTTTATAGTTGTACAATATTTGAAACATATGATTGTTGATTTTATCTCATTTTTAATGCATTAATAGTTAAGTAATAGTATTTTTATATTTTTAGTGGAGGTGATAGTGGAAAATGAGGTTCTATGTTTCTTTATACAACATGACAATGTACTATGTAAGGAGGAGGTGTTTCGTTTCATAGTGAACTTGAACAATGGTGAAGTAGTGGGGAAGAACAAGGCCATACAAAACATGCAAATGGTGAAATATTTCAAGATGAGTTGGATAATGATGATGAATGGAAATGACAAGGTATTTCAAGTGATATTGTACACCAAAAGGCCCATATTGTACACCATACCGGGATTCAAGATAGCTAATAGATTTACATGACATGTATCCATTGTAAAGGGGTCTCAACGTACAAAGTGGTAGTATTTTTGACTAGCCATTTTTGATTTTTATAGTTATATGAAGATGCCATGATAACTAATTTTATTGCTACATGGTTCCACATTCGATGTGCAGCTCATATCAACATTACAATGCCACAGACATGTCAACAAGACATTGAATTTTCAAAATCTGTATTTATATATACTAATTATAAATATAAGATATTATAATTATAAATATTATTGTAATATATAAATTACTATTATTATATATAATATTAAATTTATATAATGATATTATATTAATATAACGTTATTATTATAATTTTTAATATGTATATAATAATAATAATATATATTATTAATTATTATAAATATATAATTTATATAAAATATTAAATAATATTCTGACAAGTTTTAAATTCCTCTTGGGGGTCTGAGTGTGAATTAGGGTTCATTGTGCATGTTTGAGGGCTTCTTCCCCTGTATTTTTTGATAGGGTTGTTGTCTCCCCTCAGCCATGGCATTACCTAGCAAGGAGTATTCTACCCTTTAAGGCTATGGGCCTTATTTTTATATTGGTTTTGTCTTTGGGGAGCCCTACTCTATTTCCATGTGTCGTTACTACTTTATCACTGCCCTACTTTTTCGCTGGAGATTTATTTGCTTGTCAATGGAGGATGATACCCTAGCCATGACATGAAGGTTATTATTTTCTGTGTAAGGGGTTGATTTTCCCTCCTCTTATTTAAAGTTTCACTTTTGGTGTGTGACTTGCCTACATCTTTTTAAATTTTGGCTGAGTGTGGTTAACCTTGATTCTTGGGTCTCCTAGTGTGTTCCAAAGGCTTATTCATTATTTTTTGCTTCTAGACTATGGACAAAGATCAGCTATTACATTCAAGCCCTTAAACATGGGATAAAGCCTTTCTTTGCATGAAACTATCGTACCTTGCTTTCAATCCTATCATTGAATTTTTTGTTGCTTCTTTAGTGTGGGCCAGGGTACCTCATTTTATTTTTCAATTTTGTTAGGCTCCTCTTAAATTCATTGATATATCTCTCTAGGATTTTATTTTGCTCACTTTACATATTGGTGACTGTATGTGGATTACCTTCACTCACACGTGCATTATCATGAATCTCTCAAAAGGGTTACCATAAGTTATTATTTTAATATATAAATCACTATTACCACTTTCCTCATGTTTTTTTTGAAGGATTATTTTTTGTAACCACCCTATTTCTCTCAATATAAATGTGAATTTTAGTCTTTTCATAATGCTCTATAAGTGTTGATTTTATGATTTTATTAGCGAATGGTGTTTAAATTATGTTATTTTTATCTCCCACATGACTACTTAATTAGCTTAGGCTCGAAATGATCCTTCACCACATCTCATCTTGCTTTCTTTCTATCAGTTTTTTTTCCATGGCTCATATTTTTTCCAGTGTTTTTATGGGCAACGTTTTTCACCTTGACAAGTTCTGTAACAACCTTCCATGGTAGTAGTAATTCATTAATGTGGTCACCGATAAACTTGGAAATGTATAAAAGAGTGTGTTTCATCTCTCGACACTCTACGAAGCTCTACAAAAAAATCATGTTGATTAACAAATTAAATTTATGTACTAAAATAATTTTTCACGAAATGTAAATGTTGTTTTGGTAATAGTAATGAATAGATTTTTGTTTGTTATATTTTGAACTGACAAATCTCTCAAAAAAAATCCCTCTAAGAAATCAATCTCCAACATAGGCTTAAGGCATTACTTAATGATATTGGTATATATTCAAATCAAAAAATCAAAAGGAGCAACAATTTTTTTCTATATCATCATTAATAATCATCTTTTTGCCTTTTAAAGGAGTTTTAATTTCTTCTTGTTGCATAAATTATTTCACTATGTAGTCTTCTTCAAGCTCATTTAACAATTTTTGTCATTAGATTAGTTTTGATTTTTCAAACACTTCTATTTGCACCAATTTCATTTCTAAGCATATTGGTCCACTCATTTCTTCTACATCCTTACCAGGGCTAGTTTTAAATGAATCACACTCCTTCTTGATAGCGAAGGGAATAAACCATTTTATATAGTTAGTTTTTCATGGTCTTATACAAAGATAAAGTCATTTACTACTAGGTCTATTGTTTTCAAATATAGTAATCACTATTAAACAAAGACTTATTCAATTATTGATATTGTTATATGGATAAAAAATAATAATTCTAGGAAGTATGTATTGGATTGAAATAATAATAGCTCCCTTCATCTTATATAATATTTCCTAATCAAGAAGCCAACAAACTCTTTCAACTTTTTAAGAAATATATAAAGACAACTCTTTGACAATATGATACATCTTGCATTGGTGTAGGGGGTGAGAATCTTAAATAAAAGATTCCCAACTTATTATTAGATCATAGTCATTATTGTTGGTTTTTTTCAAGTATTTATGTAAAATTAATTAATATATTTATTTAGTTGTACATCTAAAAGTATTACATAGAATCAATAACTTATATAGAATATAAGTATCGTTACTTATATTTCAAAAATAAATATATAAAAAATATACAATATTGAATAAATATACATCTAACTTATTTTTTATTTAATTATTTAAATTAATATAATTTAATTAAAGTTAAAAATATGTAATATTTTTTTAATGTTAAATATAAAAAATTAACAACATTTTATAATTATAAATATTGTAAACTTGTAATAAAATTTGAAATCAATTTTTTAATAAATATTTTTGAAACTTTCCATAATCAACATGAAATTTATGAAAAAAATAATAAATAAATAAATAAATTAATATGGAAATATAAACTAACTCTAAACTATAATAATATCAAACTTATTCAATATAATAATATTAAACTTAACGTCAATGTCAAATTTGATGAAATAGCACAATTTTGTTTGTTAGCCTTGCCCTCATGTATGATAGAAGAGCAATAACAACTTGCTCATCCTTTTTGGAACATTATGAGTGGAAAAATGCTAAGGATGATTTCAAATCTTACTAAGTAAATTTAGTTCCACCTTATTTGGAAGCTCCTATGGGCCCAAAGTTTGAAATTGTGATGCTTCTATGGGCTATAAAGTAATAAATATTATAAACTTGATAAAATTTAGAATCTATTTTTGATAAATATTTTTAAAACTATAATCAATATAAAATATAAGGAAAAAATAAGAAATTTATTAATTAATATAAAAATATAACCAAACTCTAAAATATAATATCAAACTTATTTAATATATTAATATTAAATTTAATGTCAAACTAGAAGAACTAACACATTTTTGTTTGTTAGCCTTGCTCTCATTTAAGGTAGAAAAAGGAACAATAACAACCTGCTCATCCTCCTACATAACTTTGGCACATTATGATGATTTAAAATCATACCAGATAACTTTAGATCAACCTTATTTGGATGCTTTTATGGGCCCAAAGTTTGACATTATGAAGACTTTCATTTGGAAATTGTAGAGGGTTTGATATAAGATGTAATGAAAATGGAAGATCTTGTCAATAAAGTATAGACAAGTAGGTATAGCCTCAAAAGGTGAAAGTATGTAGTTTAATCTTTGTGGGAGAACACTACTCTGGTCAAAGTAACAAGTAAAATTTGAATCATTTCTAATAAGTAACCCTTTTTTTTATAATGAAATACGTATTAGTTTTTTTAAAGGTGTAAATTGTGATGAAAGGGATATAATTTTTTATTTTGGTAAAGTCTTGTTTTGTAAAGTGAAATAATATAATGGTAACTGTACATTATTCGAAACATATGATTGTCAATTCCATCTCACGTTTTGTGTATGAAGGGTTAAGAAATAATATTTATATATTTCTGGGAGAGGTGATACTAGAAAATGATGTTGTGTATTTTTTCATACGATATGGTAATGCATTATGTAAGAAGGAGGTGTTCTATTTCACAATGAATTTGAGTAATGGTGAAGTAGTGGAGAAGGACAAGATCATACAAAACATACAACTGATGAAATATTTCAAGTGAGTTAAACAATGATGATGAGAGGAAATGATAAGGTGTTTCAAATGATGTTATACACCAGAGGGCCCATATTATACACCAAATCCAGATTCAAGGTAGCCAATGGATTTATATGACATGTACTCATTGAAAAGGGGTATTAGTTTGTAAGGTGGCAACATCTTTGACTAACCATTTTTAGTTTTCATGGGTAAATGAGGATGTCAAGATAACTTATTTTATTGTGGCATTGTTCCACATCCGATATGCATCTTCAAACAACATTACAATGTCATTGACGTGTGAATAAAAAATTGAGGTTCTAAAGTCTCTATATATACTAATAATAAATATAGGATATTATAATTTTATATAGATTATATATATATATATATATATATAATTATATTATATATTCATAATTTATATTGTAATATAAAAATTTATCTCTCTCTCTCTCTCTATATATATATATATATATATATATATATATATATTTTGAATTCATCATTGATTTTTTATTAGAGTTATGAATTGGTCTAAGAAACATATAGGGCCCATAATCCTAGATGATTACTATATCAATAGCTAACAAGTCTCAATGCACCACATACGCCCATAACCAGCCTCATGATTAACAAATATACAATTAACAGGTCTCAAATACATGACATATGATGACAATCGAACTCATATACCTAATAAGATTTGAACCTAGGTAGGGTTAGAAATACTCAAACCACTTTACCAACTCACCCACATCTCATCATGTGTGTGTGTGTGTGTGTGTGTGTGTGTGTGTGTGTGTGTGTGTGTGTGTGTGTGTGTGTGTGTGTGTGTGTGTGTGTGTGTGTGTGTGTGTGTGTGTGTGTCTAATATAAATATTATAATATGCGCATAAAATGGACATGAGATTTAATTCTAATGATATGTAGGGGGCATTCAATTGATTCATAGTATAGTGATGCAAACTTTGGATTTCATCAAATTATATTTCACTTACTCTCTCCACACAATGGAAGAAGATGCATCTCGAATACACACACTTTCAATTTTAGACTACCTTTAGTTTAGTTCCAGATCTTAAAAGTTATTATGTGTGACTTGTCATTTTTTTTATATAAAATAATATTAACATGATCACATGCTTGTCATTTATGGTGCTATTGAGCCATTGGCTAATGTGTTGATCTATTTTCTAAATTTTATTGCAAATTAAGGTTCTATCCCTAATTGAATTTAGAAAAATAAAAAATAAAAAAATTATAATGGTATTATATATATATAATTACTGCCATATTATAAATTTATTTTAAGTTGAAAGTCTTATTCATATGTGTATCATAAGATGTTTTTATAGATTTCCATGATCAATCCAAAAGTTTCTCACCTCCAAAAAACAAGTGTACTCATACAAACAACAACACACAATTGGCCAACGACACCACACATTCAGGGTAATTTACAAAAATATATTTAGTACACTAAATGTTTTTAATGAATAGATTAGTCTAAATATTATTTTATATGAAAATGTTCTTTTCTGCACTGCATAAATTCACCTCCAACATAAATACCGATATCAAGTCAAAAGTTAGTAAAGATTATGTCCATATATCTATGTGTATTATAAACTAGTACAAATATCTTAAATATTTTGAAACCGTTTATCTAACATATAGATTGTATTGGGAAATCATTATGTGTGGGATACACATACATACATTATATCCTAAATCTTTTCAATTAAACATTTAAAACCTTCTTGACTTAAATAAACTTATGATGGTCTGCATTGAGGTGGTGAGTGACTCAACAAATATTAGTACTAATTAAAAATATGAAATGAAACCAAACCATCATGAAAAGAAATTCTCAACCACTACCTTGTTTTATCCTTTTAATTAGTAAACAAAAATCAAAGATTTCATCCTTATATTACCATTTGGAGAGGAGAAAATTAAAAACATATGCACAAT
>JARHVA010008854.1:317500-405000 GCA_037957365.1 Torreya grandis
AATAATACACATGGGGATATAGATTAGTGGAAGCTCATTGGAGTAAAAAAGTCAATGTAATCGGAAGGCACGTGAGGGTGTCAAGTGTCTTAATCACAAATGCGTGTGTGAGCATTAAAGGGTTAAAGACAAGAAGCTCAAGAAGAGATCAATAGAGTGCATTTGATCTAGCTTTTATGGAGCACAAGATGATGACAAGTGTTAATTATTTTGTATCTACATAGTGACCATTGGAATTTAAATATTAAAATTAACGAGGGAAAAACTAGTCTCAGTTTTTGAGCTATATCTTTTGATCTAGGACAAATTTCTTGATGTAGTAAAAACAAAAGGTGTAAAGGACTTCAAAGTGCATTTAGAAAATATAGTTATAAGGTTTTAATGTTCGTATAATCTAGTTTTGAGCATGTTATGTACATAACTTGAGAAGGGAAATTGGAGAGTTCTTGATGGTATTTTGATGTTTCGAGATGAAATAAATATTGGAGAGTGTTGTAGAATCTATGAATACTATCTATATGGATTTTGGAGGTTTGGCCAATCTATATTTAGCATGAAAAAAGGATTAAAATTTTAATATGTTTATTGAATGCTATGACAGTTTGACCAATCCATATTTTATGTCATGATATGCCCCTGATCAGTTATAGTGAGTCAACATAACTAGTATGTATTTTGATTATATATGACAAGTTTGAGTGGTCATTTTGATAGAGTTGATTTGAGTGCTTAGAGCCTATGTTGATGTGTCTAAAGTAGATGATGGTGTATCAGAGGTCCTAAAGGTTTCACCCAAGTGACCTAATCATATGGATATGTGAAATATTTGAGTTGTTTCTTTAGAATATTGAGACTATGTTTTCTATGTTTGAAGGCCTAAAGAGCAAGGAGACCTAATTAGTAGGTTCAAAGTGTGAGATGTTGTTCTAGGTGGCATAAATCAATTTGGAAGTAAGAAAGGGGATATTGGAAATATGTTTGATGTGTTCAAATAATTGGTGAAAGATGAAAGTGGTCCAAGAGTTCACAAGTGTAACATGTGGATGTAAAGGCCTGATTGTTTTGGGCCTCATTAAGGCCTAATGGAGGATTTGAGTCATAAGGACTATGGCTGACATATGGAGTCAATTATTTCACCCATGTAACATGTGTAGAGACCTATTTAAAATGTATAACAAGTATGGTAAGTATCTTGGCCAACCAAGATAGGTTAAATGAGTGTATGGTATAAATATTAGGCATAATTGGCCTTTTTGGAGATGTGTTGAGAGAACACGGATTTAAGTGAAGGAGATAACCTTTGAAAGAGAAGGTATAATTCATTGAGGATAAAAAAATAGTAAAGAAGAACAGTCATGCTTGTTTGATCAAGGTCATGAAGGTGGACACATAGGTCACTGGACCTAATGAGCCTAGAAGAGGTAGACTGAGTGAGTAATCCCAAGAGGTTGATTGAGTGAGTGTGATTAGTGGATGGATTGGATAGAATATTAGGTTGAGTATTCTTTCTATATCATGTTAAGAAGTGAAGAGTTCCTATAGGTCATGTTTATAGTGTTTTGATAGAGTTGTTGTAGGTTTTCTGATTGTGTATGTGCTAAGAACTGAAGAGTGATCCAAAAAAGTGTTTTGGATGCATTGATTGTGTGTGTTTTGAGAGTGTAAAAGATAAATATAACAATTAAGAGAATCCCATCATTAGGTATATAAGACATTATATCAGAATTGGAGATCAGATCAAGGTAGCTAGGTTGGTGCTTGGTTGCCTAAGGGGTTGGTTCCTCCTTATGGGATGGGTGTCTCACTAAATTAAGGGATGGATGTTACTTGATCAGTTGGTACTGGTATAAATGTTGAATCTTGTATTTATAGGATTTTAGTACATCTTTTAGGTTTCAATGGGTTTTATCCCCTAAGAGGTTTTCTCACATATATCATGTGTTATGTGCTTGATTTTGATATATCTTCCTTGTTCATTGCAATGGTTAATTTCTATGCATCATGATTGTATGTGTTGAATGTTTAAGATTTGGGAATTGAATTAGATTATCTAGCATCACTAATTCACCCCCATATTAGTGGTTTTACCTATAACAATTGGTATTAGAGTAGGACATTCTGTGCAAGTTTAACCACTTGAAGGTGATCCAAGGTACAATATGGTTGAAAATATCATCATGTTTGATGAAGAAGTTTGCCATAACAGTAGAGAAGGAGTGTTCTATTATAATGAGGAAGAATAATTTGATCTAGAATTTGGTCATAGGGAAAATGACTATGTAAGAAGAAGAAATCAGTTAAAGGGAGATCACTGCCATATTCAAACAAAAGGTATGGAAAACATTGTTTGCTATATTTGTCAAATAGTTGGTCACATTTCTAGGTTCTGTAAGAAAATACCATCAAGTCAAGATAAGTTCAATTAGGCTCCTAAAATGGAAGAAATAAGAGAAACTAGATAAATCAACACAATGAGATATTGATTATAAAGTCATTGTCATACATGCAATCAATTTGGCCACATTGTTAGAGAATGCAAGAGGAGATGAAATCAAAATCAAAATCATCATCAAGCAAAAGGTATGAATGATCTTGTTTGTATCAGATGTCATAAAGTTGGTCACATTGATAGGTATTGTAAGAACAGGTTAAATGAGTTCTCAAAGAAAAATAAGGTGTATAGAGCTTCTAATGTGTAAGGATGAGGTCACAAATGGTTGTGGAAACCTAAGCCTGTTAGGAGAGATCAAACTGAGACCAAAGATGGTTTGTTTTCCATAATAGACATGAAAGAAAGCCAAGAGTTTCTGTTGTCTATATTTGTTGACAAGTCTGAAGCAAAGAATGAAGTCAAGGATCCATTCAAAGTCAATCTAGTGATGAGGTAGGACTGAAATTCAAATGAGAGTATGGAGATATGGTAGTCTCTTGAGTTTTAAGACTTTTAGACTCACTATGTCAATGGGGTGTCTCACTATAGGCTTCAAGGAGACACTTTACAGAAAGAGGAAGCATGGTGGATGCTAGTTGAGTTTTGGTTCATTTTTAAAAATAAGAAAGGTCATAAAAATATGTGTTTGTTTATTGTGGAAGGACATTATAAGATATTCTATTGCATAGAAAGGTATGTTGATCTTGTTCAAATATGCTCAAAGTGTGTTGAAAGTTTTTGGTCTGAAATATAAGAACTTGCCAATTGCTTAAATTGATTAATTAAATAATGAAGACTAAAGACAAGGTTGATATGGATTATGAGAAAACTGTGTTATCATATCTTTGATATCATGAAGAAGGTCTCAAAGTTATATCGAGGTCAAAATGTTCTGAAGATAAGATGTTAGCATAAGATTTTTTGACTCAAGTGTGGATAGTGTTGAAGTGTTGCTGGAAAACCTAGTTTGTTGAGAGGACCCTTTGAAGATGTCATGAGCTAGGTGAAGCATGGAGTTAGGGGGAGCTAACTCAGATAGTTTAAAATGCTTAAAGATTTATGCATGATGTGAGGGGGAATATATGTGAGATGTTCTAGTCTTGGTGGAGATATGAATAAGTCTGATAAAGATGTGAGATCAATCATGTTGATATGATGACTTAATCAAACCAAGTCAGGTGCTTTGATAATGTATTGAATCCTCAAGCAAAAATAAAAAGGAGCCTTGTAAATGGTCAGGTCCTAGGATTAGAGGACTGTCTAGTAGAATCTTACTGACAAAAAAGAGTTGATATCAGTTGAGTTTGGTTTGTCAAAGTGGATGAGGTGGCTTTGTGATCTTAGAATGTTGTCATGATCAATTTTTGGAGTTTTGACATGTTGATTGTTATTGTGCAAAGTCTACAGGCTGGGTATGGAGATTTCCAGGTGTCATTTGAATAATTTCAAGTTATCAAGATGTCTTAGTGGAATAAAAAGGTTTGTTGACCTCATTCAAGTGTGTTACAGGTAGTTTCAAGTTTTTAAAGGTCTTTTGTGTGCAATTGGATAATTTTGTTTCCTCTCAGGTTTCCTAGTTTGTGTTTAAGGGTATACAGGTTAAAAAACCATGGTAAGGGAAGTATGGGTCCCCAAAGGATTCTGAGCTCAAAAGTTGGTCTACAAGTGTGTATTGATGACCTCTAGGTGTGAGAAAAGTTTTAGAAATGGGCATTGATCAGAAGGTGGTGTGTTGACTAATTTTATATTGTAAACCTCATGTTTTTAGTCATGTTGGAAAAATGGTTTGCCTAATAATTTGAAATCTCAAGATACATAATTAGTTGAAATGGCTAAATGGGCACTCAAAAATTCTTTCACAATCTTCTTGATGTACATGGTTGGTTTCATGGATGAGGATTTTGGAGGGCTAATTAACAAGTAGGTTTGGGAAGGAAGTACGTTATAGAGGAATATATGAGTGTTTATTTTTTGCATGTATTAGGGGGCATATGCAAATGCTCCAGATATGAAATTTTAAGCCATGAAAGTTCATACATAGAAAGTTATGGGATCTGCAAGGCCCAAGTAGGGCTACAAGGCTAATATGAAGAAGTGGGATTTTTTTTACCTTTTTCTCCAAAAGAAAAATGTGATAAAAGGGTGCCTAAGATTAGGTGACTTAGGGGGAATCTCCCTTAATATTTTCAAGGTAAGTTTATGTAGTTTCTGATGTTCATGTATGTTTTATCTTCATAGAAGCTATGCATGATCAAAGAAGAGTGTAGTGATGGAGAATGTTTGAGAACCTCAAGGTAATAATAAGTATGAATAATGTTAGAGGGAGTCTATATCATCTATCATAGGTGATAATTTACTATTATTGGTCTTTGAAGTATTTTTAGGTCCACAGGATCATGAGTTGAGCCCACTTTATCATTTTGTCAAAGGGGGAAAAAGTGATTGAAGAAAGAGACAGATTATGAGTATAAGATTTTTATTGGTGTTGACATCAATGAAAAAGAGGGATATTATTTGAGGATCATCAATTTTTTCCCCATGGTGACCAATAATTTTGACGAGGTGCCATATGTGCTAGAATGACAATGATAAAGTGTGCTTCAATGTGTTTTAGTGTTCTTGCATGGTTCTTCAGTGTTTGACTTGGATAAGAAATTTATGGATGATATTGATGGTATATTAATATTTTATATACCATATGGGATGTTATGATTACTTATATTTATTATGAAAGTGAAAATAATTCATCAGAGCAATCATATGAGTGTCTATGTTCAAGTAGTCATCTTGACAGATAACACTAAGTGAGTAGATTAATGATATCATATTTCATATGTGTGAATGTTTTAGGATAATTTTAATACATTGATGGATTAATATATTTAAATCTGATCCCATGGTTCAAATTTTAGGACATGAGGTTGAGCATAGAAATATTTATTAAGGTTCAAAGTTGGCCTCTCAGACAGAGTTCACTAAGTTCCCATACTTAGCCAAATTTGCATTATCAAAGATCTATGGTTAGAATTTAATAAGATCATAGATATTAGTGGTGATAATTTAATATAATCAGATATGGATCCAATGATGTGGTCAAAATTCAAAAATTCAATATTGCATGCGCTAGTGACATATGTCATAATCATGGAGTTTGAGCAGTAGATCTAACAGTAAGTGTGAAACCTGTCAGACAGAGATCAATGGTGAGCATGTAATCATGAAAAATTTAATATAATGGAGTATATTAAGTCAAATATTCAATATTACATGTGTTTTTTCCAAGTGTTGGAATCTCATTGGAGTCAAAAAGTCAATGTGCTTAGAAGGCACGTGAGGGTACTAAGTGTCTTAGTCACTGATGCTTGTGTCAAAGATCAACATTGAACGTTAAAGGGTTAAAGATAGGAAGCTCGAGAGGAGATAAAAATATTTAATTTTATATATATTTCAAGGATCATGAGATGATGATAAGTGTCAACTTTTTTGTATTTACACAGTGATCATTGGAATTTAAATATTCAAATTAATGAAGGAAAACTAGTCTTAGTTTTTGAGTTATATCTTTTGATTCAAAAAAATTTAATTAATGGAGTAAAAATAAAAGTTTTAAGGTAATTAAAGTTTCATATATATAATCTATTTATAATTTTATAATTTTTATACAATCAAATTTATTGAGCTTCAAAGTTGAGTATGTGTTTTGACCTTATTATACAAGTAACCCAAGAAGGCAAATTAGAGAGTTATTGATGGTATTTTGATGTTTAAAGATGAAATAGATATTGGAGAGTATTTTAGAACCCATGAAAACTATCTCAATGGATTTTTGACGTTTGACCAATCCATATTCAGTGTGAACAAAGGCTTATAATTTGATTGTGTTTACTGAATGCTCTGACAGTTTGAGTGACCATCTTGTAAAGGTAAGCTAAAAGTGTTATAAGAAGAATTGAAGAATATAACGAGTATGAAGATGTTGTATAAGTATGAAAGGATTATGATAAAGTGTTTTATGTCATGATATTCACTTGATCAGTTATGGAGAGTCAAAATAGATTGAATATATTTTGACTATTTATGACTAATCTGAGTGGTCATTTTGAGAGAGTTGATTTGAGTGCTTAGATCCTGTGTTGATGTGTATAAAACACATGAATATGGAGTATAATTATTTAAGGGTTAACACATATGATATAATAATATGTTTGTGTGAAATATTTGAGTTTTTGCTTTAGAAGATTGAGACTATGTTTTTTGTGTTTGAAGGCCTCAAGACCAAGGAGACCTAATTGGTAGGTTCAAGGTGTGAGTTGGTGTTCCAATGTCACATGGAATCATATGGGAGTAATAAATGGGATATTGGAATCATGGTTTATGTTTTTGAATCATTGGTGAAAGCTGAAAGTGGTCCAAGAGTTTGCAAGTGTAACATGTGGATGTACAGGCCTAATTGTTTTGGGTCTCATTAAGGCCTAATGGAGGATTTGAGTCTTAAGGACTATGTCAGAACTATGGAGTGGATTTTTTCACCCATGTACCATGTGGATATATTTATTTAAAATTTATAAAAATTATGGTAATCATCTTGGCTGACCAAGATGGGTTAGATGAGTGCATGGTATATAAATACTAGTCATAATTGGCCTATTTGGAGATGTGTTGAGAGAGAGTGGAGTAAAATTAAGGATATAATATTTGAAAGAGAAGGTATATGTCATTAAGGAAAAAAAAGAGTAAATAGGATCAGTAATTCTTGTCTGATTAAGCTTATGAAGGTCAACATATAGGTCACTGGACCTAATGAGCCTAGAAGAGGCAGATTGAGTGAGTAAGCCTTAGAGGCTGATTGAGTGAGTGTGCTTAGTGGATATATTGAAGAGTAGAGTAGGTTAAGGATTGTTCCTACAGTGTGCCAAGAAGTGAAGAGTTCTATAGGTCATTTTTTTGATGTTGTGATATAATTTTTGCATGTTTTTTTATTATTTATGTGCTTAGAAGTGAAGAGTGATCCAAAGGGTGTTTTGGATGCATTGCTTATGTGTGTAAGTTTATTATAGTGTAAAAGGGAAAGAGAGTAAGTTAGATAAGTCAATCATCATGTGTATAAGACATCAAATCATTAGTGTAGATCAGATCAAGGTAGTTGTGTTAGTGTTTGGTTGCCTAGAGGGTTGGTTCCTCCTTGTGGGATGGGTGTTCCTTGATCTGTTGGTGCTGGTTTAAATGTTAAATCTTGTCTTTATACGACTATAGTCCATCTTTCAGGGTTCAATGGGTTTTATCACACAAGAGGGTTTCTCACATATATCATTTTTTATGTACTTGATCTTTCTTCCTTGTTCATTGCAATTGTTAATTTGTATGCAACATGGTTGTATGTGCTAAATGTTTAAGAGTTGGGAATTGAATTAGATTATTTGGCATCACTAATTCACCTCCCCTCTTACTGATTATACCTATAACAAAGATAAAATGAGAAATGAGTTTATAAATTATGTTACATATGTAATAAATATATACCATTGATTATGTCCCATATTTTACCTAATTGAGAATGCCCTGCCCAATTGAATACTTGATATCGAAGGTGGATTCTTAAATAATTTGTGGGTTTTCCAATCAATGGGTCTATTAATATGCATAAATGACTACCTTGTATCATGTAACTTGCAACATACCTATATTCATGATATAGTCTCTCATACATGACATCTATCACATACCTATTACATATATGTATGCATTCACTCATACATGACATCTACTCGTAGTCATGATATGATAACTTATACTAGACATGAATGTAGGTAATCGTCCTAATAGACTCCATTAAAAATAGAAAAAATCAAAATGCAATTCAAATTAATTCTAAAGAGATACCATTCACTCTAAAACAAAAGTTAGATAGATGGTCAATTCATTCATTCTTTAATTCCAATCTCATGCATTAATTCCAAAGTCACTTAGAATAAAGTCATATTTTAGCATTCCAAATTCACATAAGACACTCCCTCATTTACCCACATCTTCCCTAATCACTCTCTCATCAACGCTCATATTCACTTATCATCTGTATTCATTCCCTTATTGGTTCTCATTTTTACTCATTATCCCTAATCACTTCCTCATTGCCTATCATCATCATCATTCATTATTGTTAATCCATCCCTCATCAACCCTCATCATCCCTAGTCACTCCCTCATCATTCCAAATTATCATTGGTCATCCTTAAACACTCCCTTATCAATCATAATCATACCTAACCACTCTCTCATCATCCTTAGTCACACTCTCATTATCCCTAATCATCCCTAATAACTCACTCATTAACCATCATCATTTTTTATCATCTCTAGTCAATCATACATCATATTTCATTATCCCTCATTATCCCTAATCACTCCCTCATCATCCTTAATCATCCCTAATCATCCCCTCCTCATCTATCCTCATCCTTCATTGTCCCTAACCATTCCCTCATTGTCCATCACCATACCTAATCACTCTTTCATCATTTGTAGTCACTCCCTCATCTAGTAGAGTGTGTTCTAATCTAGTAGTTAGTATAAATTTGTGTCAGATTGAACATTATATTTTCTATATGAATCTTGAAAGGTATTTCAATTAATTTTATTTTGATTGGAGTGTACTAGGGTGATTATTCTCATTCATGTCTAATAGATTAGATAGGGTCATGATGGATTACTCTAGGGAGATTTTTGAATGATTTACATGGTGGAAATAATATAATATCATTTCTTCACTTGCATGGAAAAAATCCATTTTGAATGATGAGGGATGATGGAAAATGATGATAGACAAAAAAAATTACCTCTTTGCACTTGCTTTGTATGAGTTGAAATCCTTCTTCTAGACAAAGTTATTTCCAAATCATTGAGTGAAATGGCTTGAGCATTTTGGATCTTCTAATTTTATGAGTTATTCTCAAATAATGATGTGGGTTATGAGTATAACTTATTAAAATTTATGTCACTGAATTTGTTATGGCATGTTTTCTCTTCGCATTGAAATCTTTGTGCTTATGTAGGAATTATGATAGGAAAGAGGAAAGGGGGTTAAGCTAAACTACAAATGTTTGAATCATTCCTCTATGGTGTGGTCTCCATAATTTATGTTTAGTGTTTATCATTTAGGTTTCAATTTTAGGGATTTGGGTTAAGGTTTTATGGTTCAAATTTTATAGTTCAGTGTTTGGTGTTGATTGTTTGGGTTTTGGCATTTAAGTTTTAAGGTTTAGGGTTTATCCAATTTTAAGATTTAGGGTTTTGGGTTTGTCGTTTAGGGTTTAAATTTCAATGTTTAGTGCTTATGATTTTAGAATTAGGGTTTAGTATTAAGAGTTTAGGGGTTAAGGTTTTGGGTTTTGGGTTAGGGTTTAAGGTTCGTGATTTTGAATTTTGTGTTTAAGTTTTAGTGTTTAATATTAAGGGTATAATGTTAAAGTTTTATAGTTTATTGTTTAGGATTTAGGATTTTAGGCTTATGGTTTGGGATTTAGGGTTAAGCACTTACAATTTAGGTTTTAGGTTTTAGGGTCTAGGGTATAAAGTATAGGGTTTAAGGTTCTATGTTTAGGGTCTAAGTTCTAGGGTTTAGGTATTTTTGTTTGGGTTTAGGGATAATGTTTTAGGGTTAATTTTTCAAGTTTTATGGTGTTTAGGGTTTAATTTTAGGGTTCAACATGCAAGGTTTATGGTTTTTAGGGTTTGGGGTTTAGGTTTTAGAGTTAATGGTTTAGGTGTAAATGGAGTGTACTAGGGTGATTAGTTACATTTGTGTCTAGTATGAATAACTGTATCATGAAAACAAGAATATGTCATGTATGAGTGGCAACATACCTAAATGTAGTACTAGGTATGTTGTAGATGTAATATATGAATGATTGTATCATTATTATATGTATGCTATAGGTTGAATGCTACATGTTAGTTATTTATGCATATTGATAGACCTATTGATTAAATACCCCATAAATTATTTATGAATTCATCTTGAATCCACCTTCAAGCCTTTTAAATGAATGTGCCTAGTTACTCCTTTCTCCATATAAGTTAGAATGGCTTGGGCAATGCCCCCTCTCTTTTCTATATATAGGTGATAACTCAAGATTATGGTTTATGGCTAAAGGTTTAAGATTTATAAATTTAGGGTTTAAGGTTTATGGTTCAAGATTCATAACGTAGGGTTTAGTGTATATGGATTAGCATTTAGGATTCAAGTTTCAATGTTATGGCTTAGGGATTAAGATTTAGGGCTTATAATTTATATTTTATGCTTAAAGCCTTGGGATTTATGGTTTGTGTCTCAAGGGACCAATAATTTAGGTTTTAGCTTTTATGGTTAGGGTTTTTGGTTTATGGTTTCACACTTAAGGTTTATGGTTGAGGGTTTTGTTCTTGTGGGTTTGGTTGAGGGTTTGGGGTTTCGAACTTAGTGTTTAGTATTTAAGGTTTGGGATTTAGTGTTTGGGGATTAGGGATTAGGGTTTAGGATTTGGGGTTTATTTTTTATGGTTTAGAGTTTATAGTTTAGGGTTAAGCATTAAGGGATTTAGGTTTAGTGTTTAAGGTTTTGGGATTTAGGTTTTAGGTTTTCAATTTGTGTTTAGAGTTTTCAATTTAGGAGTTTAAGGTTTATGACTTATGGTTTATGGTTTTAGGCTTGGAGTTTAGGGTTAAGGGCTTACATTTACGTTTTAGGCTTTAGGATTTAGGATTGTAGGTTTATGGTTTGGGGTTTCAGGTTAAGGGATTATATTTAGGTTTTAGGTTTTAGGGTCTATGGTATAAAGTATAGGGTTTAATTTTCTAAGTTTATATGTTTAGGGTCTATAGTTTAGGGTTTAAGATTTTTTTTTTGGTTTAGGGATAATATATTAAGGTTAAGGGTTCAAGGTTTAGGGCTTATGGTCTAGGGTTTAGGTATATTATTTAGTGTTCAGGGTTTAAGGTTTATGGCTTAGGGTTTGGGGTTTAGGATTTAAGTTCCAATGTTTAGGGTTTAAGATTTATTGTTTAGGGTTTGGGGTTTAGGGTTTGGGGCTAATGGTTTAGGTGAAAATGGGGTGCTCTAGGGTTATTAGTTGCATTTATTTCCAATATGAGTGACCATATCATGACCATAATAAGATGTCATATATGAATGATCAAATTCCTACATATAGTACCATGTATGTTGTAGATGTAATGTATGAATGACTATATCTTTGTTATATATATGTTATATGTTACATGTTGTAGGTTATTAATTTATGCATATTGATAGACCCATCAATTAAATTTCATTTTCTAAGTTAATAAAAAGGTTGTTAAGAAGATTCTAAGGAAAATATAGCAAAGTCCAAGTATAGTACATATCAAACTTTGTTGATTGAGTATAAACCTCTTATAAAGGTCTAATGTTATTATGTAAACATTATAAAATACTTACAAGTAAAGTGATTCAAAGAATATGATAGTTAAAATTGCATCATTATGTGAAAACCATTGAGGACGGGTTTAAGATGAAGAGAAAATGCGACATGTTTTCTACATCAAACAAACTACATTTTCTAGATAGAAAGCCACAATAGTATAAGATAGGTAAATGGTATGAGAAACATATAAACAAAAACTATTCTAATCTATATCCCAAGCTCAAAAGAGCTTTTTTACATTGTATTAAAAATAATATGATGAGTTCAATCCTTCTAATGGAATCATTGATGTAGATGCAAATATTTTAATAGCCATTGCACAAGCCACACCAATAGCTCAAGACTTTGAAGTACACTGCATATTCCATTCAGAGATGTGGATGCATGGGAAACCATTATATCTTATAGTCAATGGTGTTAGCATGAATAAATTAATCTCTAAATCAAATTTTAAGAACCAAAATTTTCCCACCATGCCTCACCTACAGTTATATGAGTTTGGATCATTTAGCTCCTACAAAAATCAAGGTATACATCTCACTCTCCATTGTCACTTCTTATATGATATAACACTAATAGTTAATCTATGATGTGGATGCATGGGAAACAATTATATTTTATAATCAATTGCATTAGCATGAATAAATTCATCTCTGAATCAAATTTTAGGAACCAAAATTTCCACACCATGCCTCACCTATAGTCGTATGAGTTGGGATCATTTAGCTCCTACAAAAGTCAAGGTATACATTTCACTCTCCATTGTCACTTCTTTTATGATATAGCTCCTAAAATAAGAATTAATCTATGATGTAGCACTAATTGATGTTTTTAATGTATTTATTAAGCATTTATATATACATACTCACTATTTTTTTACAATGCCAATGATCATAATGTAATTTTATGATTGGCCAGTAAGAGAGATAGATTCCTAAAGTGATTCCATTATCTAAATATTTTATGTCAACTCCCAAAATGTTTATGATATACAAATATGCATATTCAACATTATGAACTTCACTTCATAATGATGCATGAATTAAACTAGAAAAGATAGAGTAGAGTTTGGAAATCATGTATACATAGAACAATTCCATGCTAGTGTATAGATTCCTCAAGCAAGCCAACTCATGAAGTAAACAAAATGGTTTGATGGGTATCAAATAAAAGCCAATTTCCCACTCTTACTTCCTTTATTTAATATAATTAGGACTATTACTTTACAAGGTGGGGCACCTAAACGAAGAGGCTCCTAAAACTAGTTTTGGAGCAATACCACCAAACCTAGTCTCATATATTGTGGTTATTATGGTTCATCTAAAATTTTATGTTGCACCCAAGAACAACCTCTAGACATTTTTAATACCTCCTAGATCATAAATGTGTCTCCAATAAATGTTGCACCCATTTCTATAATGGTGCAGTGTAAATAGTGCATATTGGAGGTGGCATCACCCATGCATACACCAACCCTTATATGGTATCTGTAAATGGAATTGGTAGGGTGCTATACACTTACATACCATTTCACAAAGGCCAAATCACACCACATGGTACCATCAAGTGATAAATAAAATTGCCTCCACACTTTTTTTTTTTTGCCTTCACAATTTTTTTTTTGTGTGTATGAAAAACAACCATACATCTTTCTCAAGAAAATGGTATGTTCAAAACATATAGATTAATTTAAAAAAAAAAAAAAAATCATCTCTCTCTCTCTCTCTACCTTCTTTGTATTATGTCATATAATTTTATTGCACATATACAAAACATCTAGATTCTCATTCAAGATGTTTTCTATTGAGTTTCTCTATATTAAATTTCTTTAAGGACTTAAATCAATAAACAAAGAGACCCTAAATCAATAAACTTTTTTGCTAGGTGACATTTTTTCTGAAAAGTTAAGTCTTTAACATTCTAGCTTAAGAGTTTCATTTCCACTTGATAGAAAGTTGTCCCCTTCCATCTAAAAGGATGTTTGTAATCTTTTTTATTTCCACTTGAATCTAATCAACTTAAATTTAAGTAGGGCATCCTTTTTTATTTTCTAAGGATGTTTGCAATAGGTCATCCTTTTTTATTTTCTATAGATTTTGGACAAAGAATAAATTCTCACATATTTAAATATAAATTTAGAAAAATAAATCTCATTTTTATATAATATCTTATTACAATATATGAATATTTTATAATATTTTAAAATTTCATTATTTATTTTTTATTATAATTTTTATCATTAAACTAATTAACTTATCTTCTCCTGTAACCTCTTGTTCTACAAATCCATTTTATAAAATTTCCTCTAACCTAATTTTTGGCTGCCCACCATATCATCGCTTTCCTTTCATGGAGTCAGGGCGAGCTGTGGACTTTGAAATTAATTAATAGATCATCCAAATGTTCATATATTTAAAAATCAGATGGATTCTAATATTCAATCCCATTGCCGTGCAAGAACGAAATAAGAAAAATAAATGCTAAAAAGATTGATTGTAATTCCATTGACATTATTGTTCTTATTATTCAATTCTGTCTTTTTAAAGCATTAGTGTGCGTCACTCTCATTACTTAATATGAACATAAACTGATTGCTTGACTTTGTGTAATACGGCCCAAGCATTTAGGGACTCACAGTCTGCTTTTTTTCTTTATCTATGCTCTCACTTAAAGTCATGGTGTCTCTGGTTAAGTTGTGTCACTGCCAATTTAATGTATGATAACTAAAGTAACGATCATCTTTCCAACTAGAATGTGCCCACGTCTCTGGTCAAGCTGTCACTGCCAAGTGTTTAGCATATAATAATTAATCCATTTGAAAGAAACGTCATCTCTTTCACTGATCAATTCAATGCATATTAAGTATTCTTGTCTCTTTTAGTGGCACTAAATTATTCATGAATTGAGAAATAAAAAACCAAATTTCAGTTCACTGTTTTGTCCATTAACCTCACTGATTCTTTCTTCCCCAATTTAACGAGTTTTAAATATCCCAATCTCTTTCTGATCTCCTTGTCTTTTATTTTTCAATATAACTATTTTAATATGATTTCTTTATATTATAA
This sequence comes from Torreya grandis, assembly GCA_037957365.1. NCBI lineage: Eukaryota > Viridiplantae > Streptophyta > Pinopsida > Cupressales > Taxaceae > Torreya > Torreya grandis. The sequence goes on from JARHVA010008854.1 coordinate 332,434, forward strand.
TATATGATTATTTATAAACAAAAATAAATGGAAAACAAAAATATAGAGAGAGAGTATTCAAAGGCATATTGTAGCTAAATTAGCTATATAATTAATAATTGTTATAAAATTAGTTAAGAAAATCAAAGGCAAAAACATTTATAAGGGCATTAAACAAAAATCAAGAGTTTTAGGATTTTAAAAAAATATTATATTCATGTTATGTATATTTTATTTTAATATGTAAATATATGTATTAAAATAGGATAAAATATAAACATTTAAAAATGGTCTTTAAAAATTTATTAATTGTTAAATTATATATTTCAAAATTAATTTATTTTTAAATTAATAGTTTAAATTAGAAATTATAAATATAATTACTAACTTTTTAACAAGTTAATGATAAAATATTTTTTATTTATTTTATTCAACTAAATTCAATATTTTCTAAAAAAAATTAAAATATTTATAATTTCAAAATACCAAAAAGTGAAATATATTATTATTTTATCATCTAATAATCCCCGCACATTGTCCCAACAACCTCCAACGATCATTTTCCTTCCCCTAAATTTAACCTTAATTTAACTTCCATATCAAAAATGTGGAATTATCATTTCTAACATACTAGAAACATTAACCTAACCTATTTTAACCTAATTGTTTGCTACCCATCATGTCACCCCTTTCCTTTAATGGAGACACCGAGTTGTGGACTTTTAAATTAATGAACTTTATATGAGAAATGTTGAGAGGGTGGTTAGACATCTAATAATTGGATTTTTCCACTCCATCTTTCTTAATATTCAATTCTCTCAGTCCTTTTCATGGCCATTAATTGATTCTCACGATCTGCTTTCTTTCTTTATCTCTGCGCTCAATTATAATAAATAGATTTTGTTTCCTTTCACGCAGTCAAAATTTTTGTGTCTGGTCAAGCTCTGTCACTGCCAATTGAATGTATGGCAAGGAAAGCAACGATCATCTTTGAAACTTCACTGCCCAGGGGTAAGCATAGGATAATTAGTCGATTTGAAAGAAATATCAAATTATATGTCCCCATCTATTTCTTATGTCCTTGTCTTTTATATTTCAATATAACTATTTTAATACAATTTCTTTCTATTATAATATTTGATTATTTATTTATAAACAAAACAAGTGGAAAAGAATTTAATATGTAGAGAAAGTAAAAGTCTCCTCCGAATGAACGTCATTATTGTTGTCTCTCCTAAGATTGGTGTCTGCATACCAACCTTTTAGATCTCCATGGGTCAGAATAAGGTCAAAAGATTTTCAGTGTGTGACATACGAGGTGCCAACTCTATTAGTGTCAAAAGTCTAGCATAGATTAGTGCTACTTTATCTCAATGCCATTTCAATTGGTGATATCTGGATAAAATCTACAACAAAACAAAGTGTTGAAGACACTATCTTACATGATGAACACAATTACACTTGAGGAAGCTATACATAATATTATAAAGGAAAATGAGCTGTCAATTGTTGACTAATACACAACTTAATCATTTTGTAATTATTATTTATTGTAACTAACTTTTGATATATATATATATATATATATATATATATAACAGTATTTAATCTTGAGGGATACATATATTGGAGACATAAACATACATAATTATTCTATATTCTCATTTTCAACATTGTCTTCAATATTTTATCTAGACAAATTAGTTGGGATGCTCTTTCTTATCATAAGAGTTTTCATTTAGTCTTTTGGTTCATTTTGCACTTATGCTATAAAAATGTTAATGGTTAATATTCAAAAGAGCATTATTATAATATTTCTTTGTCAAATATGAAAATTTTATAATGGTTTGATGCAACAAGTTGTATTCTATTACATGTTAATTATAAAACAATTTACTATTGAATAATTTATTATCTTGTTCATCACACCACCATCATAGGCCATGTATTGTAGATCACACACTTAATCACAAAATTATTCTCTCAATTTGATGGGATTGATTACTCAAATACATTTTTGTACTAATTGAAAATATAAAATTATATTCACACTATCATTTCTCTTGATACATCACATAGTGGATGGTGCACTAAATGGACATTGTGAAGAATATTATTTAAAGCATTGTTTCTTGTTGGACTCAAAATGTTGTTTTGCTATTTATTTTATCACTAATAGTTGTACTTATAAATTTGTATCCTCATATCTTTCACCAACCAAATTAATTAAGTATTTCCCACTCTTTCACTGAATCTATTGAGAAATAAAACAACATATTGTAGTTGACTATCTTGTCCAGTGGTTAACCTCAGTCACTCTTTCTTCTCTACTTTAATATGTATCATATATCCCCATCTCTTTCTTATCTCCTTGTCTTTCACTATAATTATTTCAATAGGATTTTTTCTATTATAATATTTGTTTATTATTCATTTATAAACACAAATAAATAGAAAAGAACTTAATATGTAGATAAATTAAAATTCTCCTCCAAATTAATGTTATTACTTTTATCTCTCCCAAGATTGGTATCTACACACCAACATATTACATTTCCATAGGTTAAACTAAGGTCAAAAGGTTTCTAGTGTGTGACATATTAGGTGCCAACTTTATTAGAGTCGAAGTCTAACATTGGTTAATACTGCTCTATTAATGCCATCTCAAATAGTGTTATCTAGATAAAATCTACAACAAAAAAAGTGTTGAAGACACCATCATAATGATGACCACCATTCCACATGAAGAAGCTATATAAAATAATATAAAGGAAGATGAGCCATTTGACTAATACACAACTTAATTGTTTTGTAACTATTATTTGTTGTAACTAATCTTTTATATAATTATATATAATTGTATTCAATCTTGAGGGATACATATATTGGAGACACAAACACACATGATTATTCTACGTCTTGAGTTTCAACATCATTTTCAAAATTCCAGCTAGACAAATTAGCTAGGACGTACGCAATAAAATATTAATAGTTAATATTTATAAGAGTATTATTCTAATATTTCTTTGTAAATTATGAAAAATTTGTAATTATTGATGCAACAAATAAATTTAAATAAAGCCAAAGTATAATGGTGCATTTTATTAGGCAGACAAAAAAAATTAATAACTTAAAAAAAATCCCAAATATACTTAACAATTTTTAAAATTTGTGAAAAATTTTAAATGCACTAAAATTTATATACAAGATAGAGTACATATTTTATTAATTGTATTTATCTAAAATAAATTTATTTGGAGAGAGATTGTAGTGTTTGTGATCTGAACATTCCAAAAATTTGGGCACACTATTATTTTATCCTTGAGTGGTCCCCACACATTATCCTAATAACCTCTAGTTGGAATTTCTTATCCCCCATAATTTGGACCTATTTTAACATCCATGTTTTAAATGTGTAATTATCATTTCTAGCATTTCAAGGGAATCATGTATACATTTGTGGTATGGTTTTGTAGGTGTTTCATATTTTTTATTTTTTGATCATTGTGGCCATCTTGTACACCAATAGGGTTGTAATTTTAAGTCAAATCATTTATAGATAAAAAAATCATCCTAGTTCATTTAGGCATCTATCATCTATCTAGAAGTATTCAATAAGTGTCAAGTAAAAGTTGGATAATTCATTTAATTTTCATTGGGATCTATACAACAAATACAAGCATTTAGAGAAATAAAGCAATCATTAGAATATTCATTGTAGAATTGAATTTCATTCCAGTGACACATTATATTGCACTGATTCTCATGGATTATGAATTATTAAAATTATTAGAGTGTGTTTTCTATATTTTACACTAATTAGGGCCTGATAAGAGTCAACCTAATTGTAAAATAGGGCCCAAAAACCATATTTTTTTCCTCACCATTTCTTGATCTAGTTACCTAATAAGGGAAGGAGAAGAAGTGCATTCTCCTAATGATCAAATTGAAGTTTTATAAAACTAAACAATAATTTTTACCTTCGAATATAATGAACATGGTTTCATAAACATTTTTCAATTACTTAAGTTTACTATAAATGTCAAATGTATGGTTTGGACACCCCATGCATGTTAAGTTAAAGGTTTGAATAATATCCTTCATTAATCATGAGTTTACAGAGTTCTCACTATTTTTATAAAAAACCTTGATTTCCACTATCATACTTCAAAAACTATTTCCTAATCTTGTGAGATTATAGCTACATTCCTAAACCCTATTTTTATATTTATTTATCTACTTTTAAAAAATTGATCAGGTTTAATTTTTCATTTTATTTATATTTTTGGCCTAGTTAAATATGTATGAACATATATTTATATTGCAATGTAATTGAGATACATTTATTTATATCACAGTAATACCTTCCTATCCTCTTCCCCCTCCTACACCCCCCTCTCCTCTCCACACACACAACTCTCATGAAATTAAAGAATATATAATATATCAACAAATGCAAACATTATAATCTCTAAGGAATGGTAGGGTAGGGTATATACACCATGTATGATTGTAGCATAATTTGATTCCTCCTTACCTACCCAAAATAATCCCAAATACACCTTTCATTTTTTATATGTCATTTTTATTGACAAAATAATATAGATATTATTTATAAATATGTATATATTTCTTATCTTGTTAATTTAAATCTAGTGAAAATAATTAAAATTAAAAACACCTTATAAAAAAATAAAAAATAAATAAAGATTTGAACAAACATTTATCTAAACCCAAAAAAATATATCAACACACATGAGAAATTATAAATGTTTGTTGAAAAACATTTAACAATTTTTTACCAATTGAAATCCTGCCTCTCCCCCTCCCTTCACTATTATATACATTATATGTGGGTTCCATGACACAATTATAATAATCATATGGATGTGAAATCCATGACATAACTTAAAATTTACTTTACATAATGAATGTTCAATTAAAATTAAGATCCTTGTCATTATATTGGAGCTTTCTATGCCTCTTATTTATGTGTTTTTACATGATGCTTGATTATTTTACTAAGTTATTTCCAACGTGCTTGAATAATTATGTATTTGATTAGTTTTATATTTGGTTCAACCATAGGGACATAGGGATAGGTTTATATTTAAGAACATCCCTAACCCAATACTGAAATAAGAACATACACAAACACATACACACAAAGAGAGAGAGAGAGAGAGAGAGAGAGAGGAGAGAGAGAGAGAGAGAGAGAGAGAGAGAGAGAGAGAGAGAGAGAGAGAGAGAGAGAGAGAGAGAGAGAGAGAGAGAGAGAGAGAGAGAGAGAGAGAGAGATTTGAAAATAAAAATGTTTTGATAATATATTAATACCATAAAAAATACATCAAATATTTACACATTTTAACTATAAGCTATGCTAAGATAAAAAACTAAAATATGCAAGCTTTAATAATAGTTTATCCAAAACTTCCATCGATACTCAAACTATTATATTTGATCTTCTCTCTCCAATGGCCACTTCTTATGAGCTCTTTATCATGAAATGAGCTCTCTTCTCTTAGTAAATTTCCTAATACCTTGCCCAACATGCATTTACATAGGCTCTTATAAGTGAAATGTGTCAAGAAAGATCCATGAAAGCTCTCATAAGCTACCACATCTCCCCCAAGTTTTCTTTTTTTCCCACTCAATTTTAGATGAGTAAGACATGCCCATGAATACATCTCCAAGATTTTTATAGTAAAATATCCATTCTATAAATTTTGGAGTTAACCTAATCTAGATATATGCCAAATTATTCCCATGTACGAGGTTTGCTTAGAAAATCACTTTGATCTCAGTGCAATGACACTTGCATGCCCAAAGTACTAAGTATGTGTGTGATTATAATACTCTACATTTACATTGATGGAAGGTTATTTTTTTCCATATTGAGTTTTTCCCAAGTTTTTTCCTTCATTTATGTTATGTCATATGACCTTGCACTTAATTTACCTTATGCAATTTCATATCAAATTTTTACTTTTCCACTCGGTGTAAATAAATGCTCCCCTATGACATCGTTTAACCAAGACTTTAACAAAACTTTCTACAACCAAACTTGTTTTAAATTTCACATAGTTGCTTCCTTTTCCCTTGGTGCATAAACTTATGTGCCTAAAAAATAATTGTGCACTATGGGCCCAAGTTATAATTTTATTCAAAAAATATATTTACCTATTTTTGGTGATGTAATATTTCTTAACACTAGGGATGATCCTTCATCAGACATTACAGGAAACTAAAAATATGACCTCATGGTCATATGTCAAAATATGTGATAGTATAGACATAAAAACCAATCTCTATGATATCCAACCATGTTAAAACCTTTGATACATTATTATTATACTTCACTAAGTATTTTATATACTATTATTTGTGTGTCCTCTTGAAATCCTTAAATTCTAAGATAACTTCTTTTGCCTCATATTTCTCTAGTACTTTCCCTTTCACATCAAGTACTTGTGATCCCAATCCCTTATCATCTTCATTATTTTACATTCATGATAAGCATACAAATATTTCACAAATTTAATATGGGTGATATATCTATGCCTTCATGTAAATCTATTTCATATGAATTTTCTAAAAATTGTGTAACCCCTTGCACAACCCTATCTTCTTCCATTTTAGATTATTATATGTTATGTAAGGGAACTATGCCTTATGAAAATATGTTGATATCAATTATCATACTTCAAATACCTTACTCATGTTCCTCATATCTGCATGTAATTTTTACTCTAGACTAATTTGATCCAAAAAAATTCTCACCTCTTGATGTGCCTTTGAAATATATTATGAATAGTCTTTTGCTTCTGTGCTTTCCCTTACACCCCATTAAGTTCTGTTAATTTTGAAACTCCTTTTAGGATACTACCATAAATAATTTGCAAAGGTATTATCCCAATGATTTTTCCTACCAAATTATTGTACACAAATTCTAATTGCACTAAAAGCATATCTCTTTTTCATTGGTCTTTCACCAATAATGCAACTCAATAAGTTATAAGTATTCTATTCACAACATTGGTTTGTCCATCCATTTGTGGATGGTATGTTGAACTAAAACTAACATTTGTTCCCAAAAGTTTTTGTAAGGCTTACAAAAAATGGCCTAAAAAATTTGTGTCTTTGTTCATCTCTATGATGCATAATAGTTTATGCCTCCTCACCACCTCTTTGAAGAATAAATTTTCAATGTTTATTTTGTCACTTGTCTTCTTGCATGAAATGAAATATTTAATTTTTAAAAATTTGTCCAATACTAAAAATATGGAATCACTCCCCTTCTATGTTATTAGTAATACTAACACAAAATCCATGCTAATGTCATCCCATAATTTCATTATAAGATATAGTGGTTGATACAACCCTTCATTTTTATCCTTTCCCTTTACCAATTGAAAAATTATACACACTTGCACATATGTGCCCATATTTGGCCAAAATTAACCTTATTACAACTACATATATGTCTTGTCACTTCTGAATGGACCTTATAATCCTTTGATGTGTTTCTCCTTTATTAAATTATCATGCATTATTGCCCTTTGTATACATAATTGCACATCCCTTCTTGCACAAAATAATATATCTATGATGTTATATCCAAAAAAAATTGTCTTTGAACATTCTTTCCAAGCATTTATAAAATTATCATCTTCCACATAAAATACCTTCATGGAATCAAATCCCATAACCTCTAACTGCATCGCATTCAAAAAGAGAGTCCTTATACTCAGTACTTTTGCAACCTTATTTGATTTTCCACTTTTGTACTTCAATATAAATGAGTAAATTTATATAAACTTAACCTAATTCATGTTTTTTTGGTTTACCTTTCCTGAGATATTAATTAACTATATCTCTTGAAGGTCATTATACAACAAAATATATTTTGTAAACAAATAATGCCTCCACTTATTAATCTTTTTTAGTATTGCGTAAAAAATTTCATTTTAGACCAACTATTTCTTCTTCATAATTTTAAAATTCTCACTAAATTAAGATATAAACCTACCCTCTTGTCTCAAAACTACTCTAATTTTTGTACCAATAACATCTCCATCTTATTAAAATAATTTTTTTAACAACTGATAGTGTCAATACTAGCTACTCACTCACTTTCATCTTCAAATATTAGAAGCTACATTCATATTCTACTATTTAGATAAATTGTTTATGGTCTCCTCTCATCACCTTTATGATATTTTAATATGTCCCACTAAATTTTTGGATGAAATTTTTATATAAAATTTATAATCCATGAAAGATTTATGCTTTGAACATGTTCTTTGATGATGGCCACTCACTGATGGTGCACACCTTCTTTGGATCCATCTTGAAATTAGTTTTGGATATCATAAAACCAAAGTACATGAGTTATTCCTTCATGAAGCTACAATCATTTACATGAATTATTCTCCTCCTTCAATTGCTACAACATTCTCTACCTTGGATGTAAAACCTTTAGTCATTAGTGCCTTTATTAAAGGAAATCAAATCCATGGACTCATGATAGATGATTAAGTTGACATTAATATTTTCATTATCAATTTCCTTGAGATACCTAGATATTTTTACATTGATTTATCTTCAGTATCAATATCATTACCTGTCATGAATATGTTTATGCCATTGGGTCATATTACATTACCTATTATAACTAGTCCACATATTTCTTATATCATTTCTTGTATGTCTACCATGAGATCATGTGATGTTATATTAGGAACTCCATAGTTACAAGATATGAATGCCACACTTGATACTATGCATGAGTTTATTACATTCTAATATCAAGATAATATAGTTAAAATCCAAAGAGATATAACCTATGATAAGAAAAATTTAAAGCATCCCAAGGTGGATCATGTTATATCTAAAAACAACTTACATGGGCGATGCATAAGAAGCATCCCAAGGGAATGTTAGGAAAAAAAATTCACATGGATTTTTTAATGAGTGAATATTGTATTGTGAATTATTATATGAATAATATATATAATTTTTCATGTTTTAGGAGGTGACAATGCCTTCATCATAATAGTTTGTGTTTGCAAGATTTGATCTTACGCAACCATTGTTTACATATATGGAGCCAACTACTAGCCCATCCACTAATACATTTACCTATGTTAGCATGACCCTTTTTACATAAACAAAGGTAAAATTTTGAGTTAATATTACATTATTGGTTTAATAAAGGAGAAACAATTACCATATATCTTTTATACTTTATAGAAAACCAAGTGAGACCTTATTTGTTCAGTTGATGTCTCGAATATACACTCCTCCTTCACTTCAATTAGAGATAGACATAGGCATTGATTCAGCCATTTTATCCACATTGACCCTCATAAAGGTACATATTAACTTGTAATTCTAAATTATAATTTTTTTTTATAATAATTTTACTACATACTTGCCAACAAATATAACTTATGAAGATGTATTGTGTGTGCAAAGTTGTCCCATGACATTTGATAATCCCATTAAAATGATTACTCAGGAATATTCTCATGTTTCTTCCTCATTTAAGATACACTATCATGCAACTTAATATGCCACTAACCCAATTGAGCAGGACCATGAGATTGTGATAAGTGCATGTTTTAATATTTTTTAATTATATTTTAAAAATAATTTCTTAACTTGGTTGCATATATTTTATGTTAATATTATAATAATACTTGTATTTGAATAGGTTTAAATGCAAGTGAGTTATGAGCATAGGACCTACAATTAGACCTTGGAGCAATCCAAGGCATTCAAACGATCTCCATCTATGAACATGGCATCCCAAGGAGGGTCTTCTTTGAGGAAGGCAAAGAGAGGGAGGCTATTTGATTATTATCTCACATCTTACATGATGTACATTTTTGTATGCCTATATGGCAATATATGTATTCTTCACATTGTACATGTGCATATATGGCATTCACTTGACATTCATTTTATAATACTTTATGGATTTTATTATTATGTTGTAAAACTAATTTATGAGAAATGAGGTTTTTTTTACTTCCATTATCAACTATGAAGTGTAATGTTTGACCATTGATTCATACTTCATAATTTTAGGTGATTCAATAATTTTAGATGACTTAAAGTCATGTGATAGTGGGAATAATATAATTGGTCATATTATATGCAAAATCTTATTAATGATATTTTTCAATATGGATTTTCTATCATTTTTGAGTTTGAATTTTATTTTATTGGATTATTGAAAAGACAATCATTCTTATCTCCTTCATTTAACCAATTCTACCTTGAATTCTATTTCCATAATATATCTTCTTTGGAATGTATTTATTCAAACTTAGACATTAATTCATTATTTTTGAGGTATGATTCTTTATCCATTTTTGACTTGAGAACCTCCTCATTCAAACAACTTAGTTTGACTTACACCCATAATTTTTCATAATTTTTTTCTTAATTATCCCAATTACATTCTGATGGAAATATACCAATATTTCTAGCACTAATTCATGAAACTAGGCCCATATCCTTAACAATTTGTTTGTAAAAACTATCTTTGAGTTATTTGATTGCTCAAATATTCATCACTAATAATAATCTATTTATGTCCTCTACTATATCTTCTTATCCTCTCTTATAGATATACTTATATTGGCCTCTTAGAGACCAATGAGACGTATCCTCATATCAAGCTTGTTTTAGCTTATCAAGACTATTAATCTTTCTTAAATCATCTATCACACTCCTTTATACTCTTACATATATATTTAATGCACTCATAAAGTTAAGATATATAGATATGACCCTTTTTATTTATACTAAACCCTTATTAGCTTAAACCCTACAAGTTTTGTAATATCTAGACTAAAAGATCAAACATACAGAGGTTATTTGAAACATATAACTTATTTTATCATAATAACAGGGTCTTAAAAAAGTACATATCAAATTTTAGACCTTCTCTCTCAATCATTGTCCTTATAAGAATAATTTATCCTCACTATGTTTGTTCCATGAGACCCAAGCTTATTATAAGTTGTTCATAGAGTATAAAGATTATCTAACCTTCATAACACCTTTATAAGAAGGTAAAACACATTATCTCACTTTAATAATAGTATAATTGAGCTCATGTAAACCTTAAAACTTATTTATAATGGACTGTGTATGACTATATCATATCATGCCCTATTACAAACCCAATAGGGCTTAGGAGGAAGAACACTCATTTTTATCACTAGCTAATTAAAGTTAATGATTCAAATAGAGTACATAGCATCAAGGTTTACCTCATTCATTATTATTTTCTCTTTATACATTTTAATCACATTTAGTACTCTCTATTACATATAAACCCCTGCATCTTCTTACACCACCAGGTTCAATAAGCCCTACAAAAATATATTTATTTCTTAATCATTTATAAATGCATGATCATCATTACAAGAACATAAAACCAATTTTTATGAAGATAACACTCTTAATTTATTAATCACAATAACAAGATATAATACAAACCTTAATGGATACATATTACAATAGACCTTTCCTTTGATCTCATCCTTACTCCTTTCTTACTCTATATCTCTTTAGAAACTTTTATTTATACATGAAAATTCCTTTTAAAACTCCTATTGGATAGGTACATAGTCCATTCATTCTTATTTTTCTGACTAAATATAGATTCTTGATAGGTAAGAAGACCATCGTTTTCTCAACCTCTCATCTCGACATAGCATATTCTAAATTTTCATTCTCCCATGTTGATCATTAACTTTTAGATAAAGATGAGGTGTATTTACCTTTACAAGAAGGTAAAAGGAGTTTTACATCATGTTTATGAGCTCTAGGACCCCTTTGAAGAGTGTTCATACCCTTAATGACTAGATACAAGGTCCACAAGCCCCTCAATATAATTTAAATATTCAAATTCTTTTTTTAGTGGGAAAGTGTCAATAATGGAATTTAGAAATCCTTCATAATTAAATTAGGACTTTCCATATTTTATATAGCCTATATGTTATTTCAAATTTAATACGTAACCATAACACACCTTGACACACCTCCTTTCCCTTGACAATAGGGCTTATTTAACTATCCTAAACTACTTTATACAAATGTACATCATGTTGTTGATGCTCCTGCATCACATTCCTTAAATAAATGATACATAGGGTTAATAATAGATGAATAATAATAAACTCAAAAAATATGCTATATAATTTGATGTAGGGTTAACTAGGTCTCTAATAAAACCTGTCTAATAACTTTTTAATCTCTATTAAGGTTTGTTCTCTCACTTGTACCTATCAATCTATCATGGAAACTTGTCTAATAGGTCTCAAACAAAGAAACAATTTTCAATAAATACAAAGACAAAACAAATAAATAATTAAACATGATTTCTCTTCCTATTCTTATGATATTGAACTTTATATTTAAGTTTATAATTATGTGAAATAAGAATAAATACACCCTCATGGGTCATTCTAAAACTTTTCAATGTTTCCTAGAAATTTTGTCTCTTTTGTTGTCTCTTAAGTGTTAAAGTGTGTTAGGAAATTGAAGTTAGACAAGTTAATAATTTTTACGGACCATAAGATTCCTCCTCTACATATCTGAAAACTTTTCTTGCAACCCAGAGCACTTTGGTCGAGCCTTCGAGAGTAATTCATGGTATAAGTTGTTATAACGGTTCTTAAAATAAAAAAATTTAGAAATAAAGAGATAAATTATCGAGATCCAATATTAATTTTTACCTTCATGAAACTCAAGTTAAATTATATCATCTAGATAGGTGAATTACATGTGTTTCTAAGACCTTGAATTCTAAGTTCACCTAAAAATACATTTTCACTACTATTCAAGGACATGGAACCATTGACAATAAATATTTTCAAATTTTGAGATGTTGTTCAATAACTCCATTTATGGTGATTTTTCATTTCCAAAATGTCTATATGGGTGGATAACCTCTAGGACCACGTTCTTAGCCTCCCATCATGCTTGGTCAATAAACCCAACACCCATTCTAGCATGGATTAAAGAGTACTCATGCTAGAGCATACCAAGATTATAAGATATTAACTATGATAAATACACAATTGAGATCCTATATTTATCTTCATATAAATCCCTAAGACCTATTAAATTATCAACACTTACAAAGATAGTCTACAAGATAGTTTGCCATGCATACGAGCTCACATGAAGAGGTCTATCATCAATTGAAAAGAGACAAGTTTGGGTGTTCATGTCCTTGGAATAATTAATATATATTTTATATGCCCAAATAATCCTATAAAAAAGTGATCACCATGAACAAAGTTGAAATGGTCAGTCAAAGTCTTGTACACAAAGTGAAAAAGTGAAAGTTATCAACGGGTTTGTGCATGGTAGGAGATCTTGAGTCTTTGGTATCACTCCAAGATGATTAATACCTTTTTAAGGTCATATTAAATTCATAAAATAGACTAATATATAAAAAAATATCCATTATATGTCATTTAGGAGTCCATAATCAATTCCACAACCTAAATGCATGCACACACTGCCATAAAGAGGGTCTATAGGCCTGAGATTATATGATTATGATGATTTTTATTGATTGGCCCCTCCAATAAAATTATTTTATGTTGTATTTGGTGTTTTAATATACATATATAAAAATAATTAGCTATTTATACCTTACATAACTTGATACAAAAACGTTTATAAATTGGCTTGCTTGTTGCCATGTAGATCCTAATTAGCACAAAAGGGCCATAACTTGGTTATTATAGTTCCAAATGTATTAAAACTTGGATTGAAGGTATTAAATTGAATTTAATAAAAAAATTATTGTTATAATTTCTATATTATACCTACGTATTTATAAAATTCAAAAACATAGTCCCACACATGCAAAAAATGAAGTAAAATTAGACCTAGAGAGGACCAAAAGTGATATAATTCAAGTTATATTACTCAAAATAATTTAAAATTTAATTTTAATTAGATTTATAATGTATTTAATATTTTTAAATTATTAAAAAAATTAAACTCCAATAAAAAATAATTTATACATGACTATTCACAAACATGGCCTTGTTTCTAGGCCTAAATCAGCTAGGTTGAGTAGCAAGTAATCACTTTGTGAAGGTATTGGATATTTTAATAGAAATTGAAGATTTAAAATATACTCCAAAGTTTTTAAATATTTTTAAATAATATTTTTTTCTCATATTTCCAATCTTACTCTTCATCCACATCCAAATAGGCCTAGCAAGCTAGTGGCCTAGTGAACCTTCTTGCAAGCAAAGTGATAATGACCCAAGGTGAGAGATTGGCATGATTAAATATATGAATTATAATTTTTTAAAAAATATTTAAGACCTAAATTTGATCAAAATAATCTTGATATATACACTATCCACCTTGACTACACTAATGAGGTGGATTGGTGTGATCAAGAATCAAGAGGAGCTAGTTTACCTCTCCAAGGAAAGAGGTCTCTAATTTGAGGGTTTTTATCATATTTTGAGATGTAAAATGACTTAAAAATATTCATAAAATTTATTTCCATGATAAATTCAAATAAATGGCCATAAGTGTGGATCCTACGTTGAAAATCATGTAATATCATGAAGATGCTAGTGAATGTAATGAAAGAGTGGCAACTTAGGAGTTGATAATCAGTTACATACAGGTAAAAAGGAATAAATTTTTAATGGGGATATGTTTATAAAATTATATCCTATAAAATATTTTTAAATAATTTCAAACATGCTACCCTACACCTTGAGCAATCAAATAGTCATTTTATGTAGTCAAAGAAGCATTGAAGGTCTTTCAAACTACCCTATGATAATGGAACAATAAAAGGAACAATAAATTTGTTTTATATCATCATCAACAATCATCTTCCCATCTTCCCATCTTCCTAACTTTCTTATGGAGTGGAGTTTTATTTTCTTCTTGTTACATAAATTATTTCATTGCTACTATTCTTCAAGCTTATTTAACAATTTTTATTATAAAATTAATTTTTAATTTTCAAATATTTTTATTCCAAGCATTTTGGTTCACTCATTTCCTCTACATCTCTCCTAAGACTAGTTTTAAAAGAAACACACCCCTTCTTGAATAAACCACTTTATATAGTTAATTTTTCATAGCCTTATACAAAAATAAAGTCATTTATTCCTGGGTCCATTATTTTTAAATATAATAATCACTATTAAACAAAGACTTATTCAATTATTAATATAGTTATATGGACCAAAAATAATATTTCTGAGAAGTATGTATTGAATTTAACTAATAATAAACCTCCTCTTATATAATATTTTCTAATCAAAAGGCCAATAAACTCTTTGAACTCCTTGACAATATGAGAAGTATGTATTGAATTTAAATAATAATAAACCTCCTCTTATATAATATTTTCTAATCAAGAGGCCAATAAACTCTTTGAACTCCTTGACAATATGATACACCTTATATTGATGTAGGGGGTAAGAATCTTAAAGAAAAAATTCCCAACTTATTATGAGATCATAATCATTATTGTTTTTTTTTAAAAAGTTTTTATGTAAAATCAATCAAATTTATTTTTCATTTGATAATTACTTTAAATTAACATAATTTGATTGAAGTTGAAGATATATGATAATTGTTGGATATTAAATATAAACACAATATTTTTGTAAGTATGACCATATTTTATAAAATCATAAATATTATAAACATATGATAAAAATTAGACCCAATCTTTTAATAAATATTTTTGATTTTTTTTGCTATCAACATAAAATTTACAGAAAATAATAATAAATATATTAATTAATATAAAAATCTAACTTAACTCTAAACTATAATAATATCAAATTTACTCAATATAATAATATCGAACTTAATGTTAATGTTAAATTTGATGAAATAACACAATTTTGTTTGTTAGCCATGCTCTCATTTAAGGTAGAAAGCTCTCATTTAAAGTAGAAAAATAATAACCTGGTCGTCCATTTGGGCACATTATGAGTGGAAAGATGCTAAGGATGATTACAAATCTTACCAAACAACTTTAGATTCACCTTATGTGGATGCTTCTATGGGCCAAAAGTTTGACATTGTGAATACCCTTGGTTGAATAAAGTATTGACAAGTAGGTATACCCCTCGTAAAGGTAAAAGTATGTTGCTTAAGCTTTGTGTGAGAATGCTACCCTAGTTAAAGTGAAAAGTTAAATTTGAATTCCCTAAGTATACTTTCTTTTTTTTTAAAATAAATAGGAGTTGTTTTTAAGGTGTAATATATTTAGAAGAGAGAAATTTTATTTTGTTTTAGTAAAATAGGATTTTGTAAATTGAAGGAATGTAATTTGCTAATTTTATATTATTTGAAATATATAATTATTGATCTTATTTTATCTTTTATACATGAAGAGTTAAGTAATAATATTATTATATTTTTAGTGGAGGTAGTTTTGTAAGTTGATTAAAATGTAAAAGTACACCAAAAAATTATTAAAATAAAAGTGAAAATTATATATTGTAGGGACATAAAAAATAACTGAAGATTGTTGTGGGTTTGGTTAAGGTACTCGACACAAACCTTGAAACAATATTTCATCCCTCTAAATTATTGATGCTACAAATTTTGTGGAACACTGCGGATGGTAGAATAGGTATAATGGTTCTATGATTGTTTGGAGAAAAGAGTTTAGAAAAGCCATGCCAAACAAAGGGTTGATGGCGTGCATGGTGACATTTACTAGCAACATTGATAGAAATAAAGATTGCCAAGCATCATTAAACATGGCCCATCATTACATATTAATCATCCACGGATCTTCCAACATGTTCTTTCATTTTTTCATTAAAAATTAATCGCAACTTGACAATGTAAAAAGTGTACAAATTTTTAAGTCGATATAAAAAAATGTTCGTTTATATATTATTATAAGTCAGATTTATAAAAATAATTAGATATTAAAACTTAAATATTGATCATACCTGAAAATGATAAAAAAATAATATGTTGGGAAAGAATCATCATACGACTTTGGAAAATATTAAAAAACCTCTATATTAACTTATTTTGATTAATAACTAAATAAACTATATAAATCTAAAACGATAAATTATAATGTGATGTCTTTTAAAAATTGTGAAACTCCAAAATTAAAAGCCTAAGTATTGAATCCCTTCCCCTACCACCATGAATTGTTCCCATAAAAACATTTTCATTTTCATGTTTTTCTCACTATTGGAGTGTCCATAACTATCATCCACATAGCATGTACTTATTTAAATGCAACATTCAACATTCAACATTCAACATTGTGTCTATAAATGCGAGCAATGCACGAGTCCTTTGCTCTTGTCAGTATACAGGCACCATGGCTGTCACCAACTTGGCGCACACAATGTGAAACATAATCGACTACTGTTTTGTTTATAGACTGAAATTATCGATATCTGCTCGATTTTTTTTCTGTCGGTTCCGGTCAGGCAGTATTTGTTGGCAGTTTGTACGAGAATTAATATTCACTTCATCTTGCTTTCTTTTCATATATATATATATATATATATATATATATATATATATATATATATATATATTTTCTTGATCCGGAGGAAGGTTTTAGTAGCAGTGCATTTATTAATGGTGGAAAAAAGTGAGTTTTCTTCAAATATATTTTAATGATAGAATATTTTAATATATATAAATATTAAAGTGTATTAATAGTGATGTATATAATATCTAATATTTATTTAATATTTACTCAAATTTATGTATTGATATTGTATAGTTATTGGTATTCTAAAGATTAAGTTTCAGTTATAAGTTTAAAAAATATATTTTATGACTTATTGTAATAAAATTGTTTATATCATAAAATGTATGATGAGTTAGACTTTGAAACTTTAGTTATAAGTATTTAAATCGGTAAAAATTTCAAAATTTATTATGATATTATGGTATCTTAATTCGTTGTCTAAAATTAAGGTACACCACTACTCCTAATTTATGTTGATCATAGAGGAATTGAATTATAAATTTGTTTAACTTGATTTATGCTTTCAACTATTAATATCTTCCTAAAATGGAGTTTAAATAATATTCATTTTATGAGTAATCAGCTTGCTTATCACATCGCTATATAATACCATCACACTTTCAGACCCACATACAGGGTAATTCATACCTTATCAACAACATCAAACTTGCATTGTGGGTACATGTGGGGTTTGCTCTTTTCATTTTTTTGTCACTAAAGTTCAGATGTTCAATATTTTACAAGATTAGTTTTGAACTTTCAAATGCTTCTATTTGCACTATTTTTTTTCCAAGCTTCTTGGTTCACTCAGTGCCTCTACATCTCTATTGGAGCTAGTTTTAAAAGAAACACATCCTTTCTCAATGGCAAAGGGAATAAACCACTTTATATGGTTATTTTTTCATGGTCTTATACAAGAATAAAGTCATTTACTACTAGGTTTGTTGTTTTCAAATATAATAGTCACTATTAAACAAAAATTTATTCAATTTTAATATTGTCATATGGATTAAAAATAATAATTTTGGGGAATATGTATTGAGTTGAAATAATATAGCCCCTCTGATTTTATATAATATTTTTTAAGAAAGAAGCCAACAAACTCTTTAAACTTATTAAGAAACATATAAACCAACAAACTCTTTAAACTTCTTAAGAAGCATATAAAGATAACTCTTTGATGATATTATACACCTTGCATTGATATAAGGGTCAAGAACTTTAAAGAAAAAATTTCCAACTTATTGTTAGATCATAATCATTATTGTTGCAATTTTAATTTTTTTGTTTTTATGTAAACCCAATTAAATGTATTTTTCATTTAATAATTTTTTTAAATTAATATGATTTAATTGAAGTTAAAGATATATAATAATTTTTGGGTGTTAAATATAAACACAATTTTTTTTTAATAAATATTTTAACATTGCCAACATTTTATAAAGTCATAAATATTGTAAACATTATAAAATTTAAAACCTATTTTGTGATAAATATTTTAGAAACTCTCTATAATCAACATTTACGAAAATGGTGATAAATTTATTAATTAGCATGAAAATCTAACCTAACTCAAATCTATAATAATATCAAACTTATTCAATATGATAATATTGAACTTAAGATGAAGTACACAATTTGTTGTTAGCCATGCTCTCATTTAAGGTAGAAAAAGAAACAACAACCACCTGCACGTCCTTTTTGGTACATTATGAGTGGAAATATGCAAAGGATGATTTCAAATCTTTCCAATTAACATTAGTTCTACTTTATTTGAGAACACTACCGTGGTTAAAGTGAAGTAAAATTTGAATTCCTTTTTAAAATAAATAAGAGTACACTATAAGAGAAAACAAAGAAATAATTAGTATTGGTTTTAAAAGTGCATGTTATAATATAAAGAATGTCATTTTGTGTTTTGGTAAAGTGTGGTTTTATAAAATGAAAGAATGCAATTTAGTAGTTTTATATCATTCGAAATATATGATTATTGATTTCATTTTATTTTTTGTTTACAAAGGGTTAAGTAATAATATTCGTATATTTTTGTGGAAATGATTGTGGAAAATGAGATTGTGTGTTTCTTCATATGAAGTGGCTATGCACTATGTAATAAGGAGGTGTTTCATTTCATAGTGAAATTGAGCAATAGTGAAGTAAAGGGAAAGGGCAAGGTCATACAATCTAAAGGGCAAGGTTAATACTTAGTTTTTAGAATTTAAAGATTAAAATATTATTGGAGGATTGTCAATGATGTCTCCAAGATGACTAATAATGTTGATGAGGTGTCATGTATGCTAGAATGACAACGACAAAGTGTGCTTCAATGTGCTTCACTGTTATTGCATGGTTCTTTAGTGTTTGAATTCAATAGGAAATTGATGGATGATATTGATTGTATGGTAATGTTGTAGAGACCTTATGGGATGTTATGAGTACTTAGAGTGCATATGGTTTTGAAATGAATTCATCAAAATAATTATATGATTATCTATGTTTAAGTAGTCATCTTGATAGATAAGGCTAAGTGAGTAGATTAATGATGTCATATTTCGCACATATAAAGGTTTCAGAAGTAGTTTTATATAAGGATGGATTCTCCTATAAAAGATGATCTCATGGTTCAAATTTTAAGTCATGATGTTAAGCGTATCAAAATTTATTAAGGTACAAAGTTGGCCTCTCAAATAGAGTTTACTAAGTTCAATTACTTAGCCTAATTTGCATTATCGAAGATCTACAGTAAACATTTAATCAAATCGTAAATCTAATTGAAAACATTTAATTTGACCAAATAAGCATCTAATAATATGAGTCAGAGTCAAATAGTCATGATTTCATGTGATAGTGACATGTGTCACAATCATGGAGTTTGAGTAGAAAATATAATAGTAAGCGTGAAACCTATCAGACAGAGATCAATGGTGAGTGTGTGATCATGAATATTATTATCCAATAGAGTGTATTAAGTCAAATAGTCAATAACACACATGGGGATATAGATTAGTGGAAGCTCATTGGAGTAAAAAAGTCAATGTACTCAGAAGGCACGTGACGGTGTCAAGTGTCTTAATCACAAATGCCTGTGTGAGCATTAAAGGGTTAAAGACAAGAAGCTCAAGAAGAGATCAATAGAGTGCATTTGATCTAGCTTTTATGGAGTACAAGATGATGACAAGTGTTAATTATTTTGTATCTACATAGTGACCATTGGAATTTAAATAATAAAATTAACGAGGGAAAAAATAGTCTCAGTTTTTGAGCTATATCTTTTGATCTAGGACAAATTTCTTGATGTAGTAAAAACAAAAGGTGTAAAGGACTTCAAAGTGCATCTAGACAATCTTGTTATAAGGTTTTAATGTTCGTATAATCAAATTTATTAATATTCAAAGTTGATTATGTGTTTTGAGCATGTTATGTAATTAACTTGAGAATGGAAATTGGAGAGTTCTTGATGGTATTTTGATGTTTCGAGATGAAATAAATATTGGAGAGTGTTGTAGAATCTATGAATACTATCTATATGGATTTTGGAGGTTTGGCCAATCTATATTTAGCATGAAAAAAGGATTAAAATTTTAATATGTTTATTGAATGCTATGACAGTTTGACCAATCCATATTTTATGTCATGATATGCCCCTGATCAGTTATAGTGAGTCAACATAACTAGTATGTATTTTGATTATATATGACAAGTTTGAGTGGTCATTTTGATAGAGTTGATTTGAGTGCTTAGAGCCTATGTTGATGTGTCTAAAGAAGATGATGGTGTATCAGAGGTCCTAATGGTTTCACCCAAGTGACCTAATCATATGGATATGTGAAATATTTGATTTGTTTCTTTAGAATATTGAGACTATGTTTTCTATGTTTGAAGGCCTAAAGAGCAAGGAGACCTAATTAGTAGGTTCAAAGTGTGAGATGTTGTTCTAGGTGGCATAAATCAATTTGGAAGTAAGAAAGGGGATATTGGAAATATGTTTGATGTGTTCAAATAATTGGTGAAAGATGAAAGTGGTCCAAGAGTTCACAAGTGTAACATGTGGATGTAAAGGCCTGATTGTTTTGGGTCTCATTAAGGCCTAATGAAGGATTTGAGTCATAAGGACTATGCCTGACCTATGGAGTGGATTATTTCACCCATGTAACATGTGTAGAGACCTATTTAAAATGTATAACAAGTATGATAAGTATATTGGCCAACCAAGATAGGTTAAATGAGTGTATGGTATAAATATTAGGCATAATTGGCCTTTTTGGAGATGTGTTGAGAGAACACGGATTTAAGTAAAGGAGATAACCTTTGAAAGAGAAGGTATAATTCATTGAGGATAAAAAAATAGTAAAGAATAACAATCATGCTTGTTTGATCAAGGTCATGAAGGTGGACACATAGGTCACTGGACCTAATGAGCCTAGAAGAGGTAGACTGAGTGAGTAATCCCAAGAGGTTGATTGAGTGAGTGTGCTTAGTGGATGGATTGGATAGAATATTAGGTTGAGTATTTTTTATATAGCGTGTTAAGAAGTGAAGAGTTCCTATAGGTCATGTTTATAGTGTTTTGATAGAGTTGTAGGTTTTTTGATTGTGTATGTGCTAAGAACTGAAGAGTGATCCAAAAAATTGTTTTGGATGCATTGATTGTGTGTGTTTTGAGAGTGTAAAAGATAAATATAACAATTAAGAGAACCCCATCATCAGGTATATAAGACATTATATCAGAATTGGAGATTAGATCAAGGTAGCTAGGTTGGTGTTTGGTTGCCTAAGGGGTTGGTTCCTCCTTATGGGATGGGTGTCTCACTAAATTAAGGGATGGATGTTCCTTGATCAGTTGGTACTGGTATAAATGTTGAATCTTGTCTTTATAGGATTTTAGTACATTTTTTAGGTTTCAATGGGTTTTATCCCCTAAGAGGTTTTCTCACATATATCATGTGTTATGTGCTTGATTTTGATATATCTTCCTTGTTCATTGCAATGGCTAATTTCTATGCATCATGATTGTATGTGTTGAATGTTTAAGATTTAGGAATTGAATTAGATTATCTAGCATCACTAATTCACCCCCATATTAGTGGTTTTACCTATAACAATTGGTATTAGAGTAGGACATTCTGTGCAAGTTTAACCACTTGAAGGTGATCCAAGGTACAATATGGTTGAAAATATCATAATGTTTGATGAAGAAGTTTGCCATAACAGTAGAGAAGGAGTGTTCTATTATAATGAGGAAGAATAATTTGATCTAGAATTTGGTCATAGGGAAAAGGACTATGTAAGAAGAAGAAATCAGTCAAAGGGAGATCACTGCCATATTCAAACAAAAGGTATGGAAAACATTGTTTGCTATAGTTGTCAAATAGTTGGTCACATTTCTAGGTTCTGTAAGAAAATACCATGAAGTCAAGATAAGTTCAATCAGGCTCCTAAAATGGAAGAAATAAAAGAAACTAGATAGATCAACACAATGAGATATTCATTATAAAGTCATTGTCATGCATGCAATCAATTTGGCCACATTGGTAGAGAATGCAAGAGGAGATGAAATCAAAATCAAAATCATCATCAAGCAAAAGGTATGAATGATCTTGTTTGTATCAGATGTCATAAAGTTGGTCACATTGATAGGTATTGTAAGAACAGGTTAAATGAGTTCTCAAAGAAAAATAAGGTGTATGGAGCTTCTAATGTGTAAGGATGAGGTCACAAATGGTTGTGAAAACCTAAGCCTGTTAGGAGAGATCAAACTGAGACCAAAGATGGTTTGTTTTCCATAATAGACATGAAAGAAAGCCAAGAGTTTCTGTTGTCTATATTTATTGACAAGTCTGAAGCAAAGAATGAAGTCAAGGATCCATTCAAAGTCAAGCTAGTGATGAGGTAGGACTGAAATTCAAATGAGAGTATGGAGATATGGCAGTCTCTTGAGTTTTAAGACTTTTAGACTCACTATGTCAATGGGGTGTCTCACTATAGGCTTCAAGGAGACACTTTACAGAAAGAGGAAGCATGGTGGATGCTAGTTGAGTTTTGGTTTATTTTTAAAAATAAGAAAGGTCATAAAAATATGTGTTTGTTTATTGTGGAAGGACATCATAAGATATTCTATTGCATAGAAAGGTATGTTGATCTTGTTCAAATATGCTCAAAGTGTGTTGAAGGTTTTTGGTCTTAAAGATAAGAACTTGCCAATTGCTTAAATTGATTAATTAAATAATGAAGACTGAAGACAAGGTTGATATGGATTATGAGAAAAATGTGTTATCATATCTTTGATATCATGAAGAAGGTCTCAAAGTTATATCAAGGTCAAAATGTTCTGAAGATAAGATGTTAGCATAAGATTTTTTGACTGAAGTGTGGATAGTGTTGAAGTGTTACTGGCAAACCTAGTTTGTTGAGAGGACCCTTTGAAGATGTCATGAGCTAGGTGAAGCATGGAGTTAGGGGGAGCTAACTCAGATAGTTTAAAAGGCTTAAAGATTTATGCATGATGTGAGGGGGAATATATGTGAGATGTTCTAGTCTTGGTGGAGATATGAATAAGTCTGATAAAGATGTGAGATCAATCATGTTGATATGATGACTTAATCAAACCAAGTCAGGTGCTTTGATAATGTATTGAATCCTCAAGCAAAAATAAAAAGGAGCCTTGTAAATGGTCAGGTCCTAGGATTAGAGGACTATCTAGTAGAATCTTACTGACAAAAAAGAGTTTATATCAGTTGAGTTTGGTTTTTCAAAGTGGATGAGGTGGCTTGGTGATCTTAGAATGTTGTCATGATCAATTTTTAGTGTTTTGACATGTTGATTGTTATATGTGCAAAGTCTACAGGCTGGGTATGGAGATTTCCAGGTGTCATTTTAATAATTTCAAGTTATCAAGGTGTCTTAGTGGAATAGAAAGGTGTGTTGACCTCATTCAAGTGTGTTATAGGTAGTTTCAAGTTTTTAAAGGTCTTTTGTGTGCAATTGGAGAATTTTATTTCCTCTCAGGTTTCCCAGTTTGTGTTTAAGGGTATACAGGTTAAAAAACCATGGTAAGGGAAGTATGGGTCCCCAAAGGATTCTGAGCTCAAAATTTGGTCTACAAGTGTGTATTGCTGACCTCTAGGTGTGAGAAAAGTTTTAGAAATGGGCATTGATCAGAAGGTGGTGTGTTGACTAATTTTTTATTGTAAACCTCATGTTTTTAGTCATGTTGGAAAAATGGTTTGCCTAATAATTTGAAATCTCAAGATACATAATTAGTTGAAATGGCTAAATGGGCACTCAAAAAGTCTTTCACAATCTTCTTGATGTACATGGATGAGGATTTTGGAGGGCTAATTAACAAGTAGGTTTGGGAAGGAAGTATGTTATAGAGGAATATATGAGTGTTTATTTTTGGCATGTATTAGGGGGCATATGAAAATGCTCAAGATATGAAATTTTAAGCCATGAAAGTTCATACATAGAAAGTTATGGGATCTGCAAGGCCCAAGTAGGGCTACAAGGCTAGTACGAAGAAGTGGGATTTTTTTACCTTTTTCTCCAAAAGAACAATGTGATAAAAGGGTGCCTAAGATTAGGTGACTTAGGGGGAATCTCTCTTAATATTTTCAAGGTAAGTTTATGCAGTTTCTGATGTTCATGTATGTTTTATCTTCATAGAAGCTATGCATGATCAAAGAAGAGTGTAGTCATGGAGCATGTTTGAGAAGCTCAAGGTAATAATAAGTATGAATAATGTTAGAGGGAGTCTATATCATCTATCGTAGGTGGTAATTTCCTATTATTGGTCTTTGATGTATTTTTAGGTCCATAGGATCATGAGTTGAGCCCACTTTATCATTTTATCAAAGGGGGAAAAAGTGATTGAAGAAAGAGACAGATTATGAGTATAAGATTTGTATTGGTGTTGACATCAATGAAAAAGAGGGATATTATTTGAGGATTATCAATTATTTCCCCATGGTGACCAATAATTTTGATGAGGTGCCATATGTGCTAGAATGATAATGATAAAGTGTGCTTCAATGTGTTTTAGTGTTCTTGCATGGTTCTTCAGTGTTTGACTTGGATAAGAAATTTATGGATGATATTGATGGTATATTAATGTTTTATATACCATATGGGATGTTATGATTACTTATATTTATTATGAAAGTGAAAATAATTCATCAGAGCAATCATATGAGTGTCTATGTTCAAGTAGTCATCTTGACAGATAACACTAAGTGAGTAGATTAATGATACCATATTTCATATGTGTGAATGTTTTAGGATCAGTTTAATACATGGATGGATTACCATATTTAAATCTGATACCATTGTTCAAATTTTAGGACATGAGGTTGAGCATAGAAATATTTATTAAGGTTCAAATTTGGCCTCTCAGACAGAGTTCACCAAGTTCCCATACTTAGCCAAATTTGTATTATCAAAGATCTATGGTTAGAATTTAATCAGATCATAGATATAGTGGTGATAATTTAATATAATCAGATAAGGATCCAATGATGTCGTTAAAATACAAATATTCAATATTGCATGTGCTAGTGACATATGTCATAATCATGGAGTTTGAGCAGTAGATCTAACAGTGAGTTTGAAACCTGTCAGACAGAGATCAATGGTGAGCATGTAATCATGAAAAAATTAATATAATGGATTCTATTAAGTCAAATATTCACTATTACATGTGTTTTTTCCAAGTGTTGGAATCTCATTGGAGTCAAAAAGTCAATGTGCTTAGAAGGCACGTGAGGGTACTAAGTGTCTTAATCACTGATGCTTGTGTCAAAGATCAACATTGAGCGTTAAAGGGTTAAAGATAGGAAGCTCGAGAGGAGATAAAAATATTGAATTTTATATATATTTCAAGGATCATGAGATGATGATAAGTGTCAACTTTTTTGTATTTACACAGTGATCATTGGAATTTAAATATTCAAATTAATGAAGGAAAACTAGTCTTAGTTTTTGAGTTATATCTTTTGATTCAAAAAAACATAATTAATGGAGTAAAAATAAAAGTTTTAAGGTAATTGAAGATTCATATATATAATCTATTTATAATTTTATAATGTTTATACAATCAAATTTATTGAGCTTCAAAGTTGACTATGTGTTTTGACCTTATTATACAAGTAACCCAAGAAGGCAAATTAGAGAGTTATTGATGGTATTTTGATGTTTAAAGATGAAATAGATATTGGAGAGTATTTTATAACCCATGAAAACTATCTCAATGGATTTTTTACGTTTGACCAATCCATATTCAGTGTGAACAAAGGCTTATAATTTTATTGTGTTTACTGAATGCTCTGACAGTTTGAGTGACCATCTTGTAAAGGTAAGTTGAAAGTGTTATAAGAAGAATTGAAAATTATAATGAGTATTAAGATGTTGTATAAGTATGAAAGGATTATGATAAAGTTTTTTATGTCATGATATTCACTTGATCAGTTATGGAGAGTCAAAATAGATTGAATATATTTTGACTATTTATGACTAGTTTGAGTGTTTATTTTGAGACAGTTGATTTGAGTGCTTAGATCCTGTGTTGATGTGTATAAAACACATGAATATAGAGTATAATTATTTAAGGGTTCACACATATGATATAATAATATGTTTGTGTGAAATATTTATGTTTTTGCTTTAGAAGATTGAGACTATGTTTTCTATGTTTGAAGGCCTAAAGACCAAGGAGACCTAATTGGTAGGTTCAAGGTGTGAGTTGGTGTTCCAATGTCACATGGAATCATATGGGAGTAATAAAGGGGATATTGGAAACATGGTTTATGTTTTTGAATCATTGGTGAAAGCTGAAAGTGGTCCAAGAGTTTGCAAGTTTAACATGTGGATGTAAAGGCCTAATTGTTTTGGGTCTCATTAAGGCCTAATGGAGGATTTGAGTCTTAAGCAATATGTCAGACTTATGGAGTGGAGTTTTTCACCCATGTACAATGTGGATATATTTATTTAAAATTTATAAAAATTATGGTAATCATCTTGGCTGACCAAGATGGGTTAGATGAGTGTATGGTATAAATACTAGTCATAATTGGCCTATTTGGAGATGTGTTGAGAGAGAGTGGAGTAAAATTAAGGAGATAATATTTGAAAGAGAAGGTATATGTCATTAAGGAAAAAAAAGAGTAAATAGGATTAGTAATTCTTATCTGATTAAGCTTATGAAGGTCAACACATAGGTCACTAGACCTAATGAGCCTAGAAGAGGCAGATTGAGTGAGTAAGCCTTAGAGGCTGATTGAGTGAGTGTGCTTAGTGGATATATTGAAGAGTAGAGTAGGTTAAGGATTATTCCTACAATGTGCCAAGAAGTGAAGAGTTCTTATAGGTCATTTTTTGATGTTGTGATATAATTTTTGCATGTTTTTTTATTATTTATGTGCTTCGAAGTGAAGAGTGATCCAAAGGGTGTTTTGGATGCATTGCTTATGTGTGTAAGTTTATTATAGTGTAAAATGGAAAGAGAGTAAGTTAGATAAGTCAATCATCATGTGTATAAGACATCAAATCATTAGTGTAGATCAGATCAAGGTAGTTGTGTTAGTGTTTGGTTGCCTAGAGGGTTGGTTCCTCCTTGTGGGATGGGTGTTCCTTAATCTGTTGGTGCTGGTCTAAATGTTAAATCTTGTCTTTATACGATTATAGTCCATCTTTCAGGGTTAAATGGGTTTTATCACACAAGAGGGTTTCTCACATATATCATTTGTTATGTACTTGATCTTTCTATATCTTCCTTGTTCATTGCAATTGTTAATTTGTATGCAACATGGTTGTATGTGCTAAATGTTTAAGAGTTGGGAATTGAATTAGATTATTTGGCATCACTAATTCACCTCCCCTCTTACTGATTATACCTATAACAAAGATAAAATGAGAAATGAGTTTATAAATTATGTTACATATGTAATAAATATATACCATTGATTATGTCCCATATTTTACCTAATTGAGAATGCCCTGCCCAATTGAATACTTGATATCGAAGGTGGATTCTTAAATAATTTGTGGGTTTTCCAATCAATGGGTCTATTAATATGCATAAATGACTACCTTGTATCATGTAACTTGTAACATACCTATATTCATGATATAGTCTCTCATACATGACATCTATCACATACCTATTACATATATGTATGCATTCACTCATACATGACATCTACTTGTAGTCATGATATGATAACTTATACTAGACATGAATGTAGGTAATCATCCTAATAGAATCCACTAAAAATAGAAAAAATCAAAATGCCATTCAAATTCATTCTAAAGAGATACCATTCACTCTAAAACAAAATTTAGATAGATGGTCAATGCATTCATTCTTTAATTCTAATCTCATGCATTATTCCAAAGTCACTTAGAATAATGTCATATTTTAGCATTCCAAATTCACATAGGACACTCCCTCATTTACCCACATCTTCCCTAATCACTCTCTCATCAACCCTAATATTCACTTATCATCCCTATTCATTCCCTTATTGGTTCTCATTTTTACTCATTATCCCTAATCACTCCCTCATTGCCTATCATCATCATCATTCATTATTGTTAATCCATCCCTCATCAACCCTAATAATGCCTAGTCACTCCCTCATCATTCCTAATTATCATTGGTCATCCTTAAACACTCCCTTATCAATCATAATCATACCTAACCACTCTCTCATCATCCTTAGTCACACTCTCATTATCCCTAATCATCCCTAATAACTCACTCATTAACCATCATCATTTTTTATCATCCCTAGTCAATCATACATCATATTTCATTATCCCTCATTATCCCTAATCACTCCCTCATCATCCTTAATCATCCCTAATCATCCCCTCCTCATCTATCCTCATCCTTCATTATCCCTAACCATTCCCTCATTGTCCCTCATCATACCTAATCACTCTTTCATCATTTGTAGTAACTCCCTCATCTAGTGGAGTGTGTTCTAATCTAGTAGTTAGTATAAATTTGTGTCAGATTGAACATTATATTTTCTATATGAATCTTGAAAGGTATTTCAATTAATTTTATTTTGATTGGAGTGTACTAGGGTGATTATTCTCATTCATGTCTAATAGATTAGATAGGGTCATGATGGATTAATCTAGGGAGATTTTTGAATGATTTACATGGTGGAAATAATATAATATCCTTTTTTCACTTGCATGGAAAAAATTCATTTTGAATGATGAGGGATGATGGAAAATGATGATAGATAAAAAAAAATTACCTCTTTGCACTCACTTTGTATGAGTTGAAATCCTTCTTCTAGACAAAGTTATTTCCAAATCATTGAGTGAAATGGCTTGAGCATTTTAGATCTTCTCATTTTGTGAGTTATTCTCAAATAATGATGTGGGTCATGAGTATAAATTATTAACATTTATGTCACTGAATTTGTTATGGCATGTTTTCTCTTCGCATCGAAATCTTTGTGCTTATGTAGGAATTATGATAGGAAAGAGGAAAGGGGGTTGAGCTAAACTACAAATGTTTGAATCATTCCTCTATGGTGTGGTCTCCATAATGTATGTTTAGTGTTTATCATTTAGGTTTCAATTTTAGGGATTTGGGTTAAGGTTTTATGGTTTAAATTTTATAGTTCAGTGTTTGGTGTTGATTGTTTGGGTTTTGGCATTTAAGTTTTAAGGTTTAGGGTTTATCCAATTTTAAGATTTAGGGTTTTGGGTTTGTCATTTAGGGTTTAAATTTCAATGTTTAGTGCTTATGATTTTAGAATTAGGGTTTAGTGTTAAGAGTTTCGGGGTTAAGGTTTTGGGTTTTGGGTTAGGTTTTAAGGTTCGTGATTTTGAATTTTGTGTTTAAGTTTTAGTGTTTAATATTAAGGGTATAATGTTAAAGTTTTATAGTTTATTGTTTAGGATTTAGGATTTTAGGCTTATGGTTTGGGATTTAGGGTTAAGCACTTACAATTTACGTTTTAGGTTTTAGGGTCTAGGGTATAAAGTATAGGGTTTAAGGTTCTATGTTTAGGGTCTAAGTTCTAAGGTTTAGCTTTTTTTTTTTGGGTTTAGGGATAATGTTTTATGGGTAATTTTTCAAGTTTTATGGTGTTTAGGGTTTAATTTTAGGGTTCAACATGCAAGGTTTATGGTTTTTAGGGTTTGGGGTTTAGGTTTTAGAGTTAATGGTTTAGGTGTAAATGGGTGTACTAGGGTGATTAGTTACATTTGTGTCTAGTATGAATAATTGTATCATGAAAACAAGAATATGTCATGTATGAGTGGCAACATACCTAAATGTAGTACTAGGTATGTTGTAGATGTAATATATGAATGATTGTATCATTATTATATGTATGCTATAGGTTGAATGCTACATCTTAGTTATTTATGCATATTGATAGACCTATTGATTAAATACCCCATAAATTATTTATGAATTCATCTTGAATCCACCTTCAAGCCTTTTAAATGAATGTGCCTAGTTACTCCTTTCTCCATATAAGTTAGAATGGCTTGGGCAATGCCCCCTCTCTTTTCTATATATAGGTGATAACTCAAGATTATGGTTTATGGCTAAAGGTTTAAGATTTATAAATTTAGGGTTTAAGGTTTATGGTTCAAGATTCATAACGTATGGTTTAGTGTATATGGATTAGCATTTAGGCTTCAAGTTTCAATGTTATGGCTTAGGGATTAAGATTTAGGGCTTATAATTTATATTTTATGCTTAAAGGTTTGGGATTTATGGTTTGTGTCTCAAGGGACCAATAGTTTAGCTTTTAGCTTTTATGGTTAAGGTTTTTGGTTTATGGTTTCACACTTAAGGTTTACGATTGAGGGTTTTGTTCTTGTGGGTTTGGTTGAGGGTTTGGGGTTTAGAACTTAGTGTTTAGTATTTAAGGTTTGGGATTTAGTGTTTGGGGATTATGGATTAGGGTTTAGGATTTGGGGTTTATTTTTTATGCTTTAGAGTTTATAGTTTAGGGTTAACGGTTAAGGGATTTAGGTTTAGTGTTTAAGGTTTTGGGATTCAGGTTTTAGGTTTTCAATTTGTGTTTAGAGTTTTCAATTTAGGAGTTTAAGGTTTATGACTTATGGTTTATGGTTTTAGGCTTGGAGTCTAGGGTTAAGGACTTACATTTAGGATTGTAGGTTTATGGTTTGAGGTTTCAGGTTAAGGGATTATATTTAGGTTTTAGGTTTTAGGGTCTATGGTGTAAAGTATAGGGTTTAATTTTCTAAGTTTATATGTTTAGGATCTATAGTTTAGGGTTTAAGAATTTTTTTTTGGTTTAGGGATAATGTATTAAGGTTAAGGGTTCAAGGTTTTGGGCTTATGGTCTAGGGTTTAGGTATATTATTTACTGTTCAGGGTTTAAGGTTTATGGCTTATGGTTTGGGGTTTACGATTTAAGTTTCAATGTTTAGGGTTTAAGATTTAGTGTTTAGGGTTTGGGGTTTAGGGTTTGGGGCTAATGGTTTAGGTGAAAATGGGGTGCTCTAGGGTTATTAGTTGCATTTATTTCCAATATGAGTGACCATATCATGACCACAATAAGATGTCATATATGAATGATCAAATACCTACATATAGTACCACGTATGTGGTAGATGTAATGTATAAATGACTATATCTTTGTTATATATATGTTATATGTTACATGTTGTAGGCTATTAATTTATGCATATTGATAGACCCATCAATTAAAGTTCATTTTATAAGTTAATAAAAAGGTTGTTAAGAAGATTCTAAGGAAAATATAGCAAAGTCCAAGTATAGTACATATCAAACTTTGTTGATTGAGTATAAACCTCTTATAAAGGTCCAATGTTATTATGTAAACATTATAGAATACTTACAAGTAAAGTGATTCAAAGAATATGATAGTTAATCTAAGTCAATATCCTTCCAAGTAAGCAGATTAGGCCATCCAGACCTAAAGAATAGAGTTTCGATTGAAATCTAATTCTTAAGAAAGCAATAAAAGAAATTGGTTTCTTATCCTTAGAGATAGTCTCTAAACATCTTAATAAATATTTATAATAATCCTTTGATGAACTTAGTTTAATAACACATTTTCAAGACTAAATATTCCTATACATGGTACTATAACAATACTTAGGACTTAGTCAAAATTTTGGGCACTTTGGTGATCTATTTGGTATTTTGAGCTTGTCTAAAGACACATGTGAGTCTTGTATCATTATCTTGATATTTTCATTGATTTTTTGAATTGAATGAGTCTAAAAAATAAGGTGGTTGTAGACCTCTTTGTATCAAGTCTTTAAGAGGTAGAATTTGGCCTAATAGGTCTATAAAGGGTAGAGTTGTTGTCATCTAAGTATTGATTTGAAGTTATTCATGCACTAAGAAGCTTGAGTAAAATAATTGGTGAAACCCTCATAGTATCGTTCAAATAAGAGACGATGTACAATTGAGTACTTTAGGAGTCAAATAAGGGTTTTATTTGAAGTTAGATTACTATATTGGGACTAAGTACCCTATTTTAAGTCATTGAAAGTGTCTTTTGATCTAAATATAAAGGCTAAGAAGTCAAGAGATAATAATAAAGAATAAGGTCATTAGTCTTTCAATACCAATATTTAGAAGACCTTTTGTGATAGACCAACAGATAATTTATGGTTAGGAAGAGACCTAATTGTAAAAAAGTTTCTAGAGGACGTTGAAGTAGACCAGGTTGATTGAGTGGAGTAGGGAATAGTAAATACCAAGATATGTCTTGTGTTTTTAGGTAGGGAATACTCATTAAGATCAAGTTATGGCTCAATTATTTAATTAGGTAGAGCATACTCAAGTAGATAAAGTAGATATAGAATACTTAAGTAGATAAAAAAAATGTAATCCTCAACGGTATAGATGTATTACATACGTAACATGCTCTGAAACCTTGTTTATATTCTATCTTCTAATCCTAAAATTTTGAAAACTATGTATTGACCAGAATGGAATTTGAAAAACTAACTTCTAAATGTTAACTCCTACAACTCTGTAATCAAATTAAGAAGATGATGAGTGGCCCTAATTTGTTCTATATAGTAAAATAAACTAAAATTATATAACTTAATATTTATTTTACTATAAATATCCTTGTAAAACACCAAACATGGAAAAAACATTTATAGTCTAAAGGGTATGTGCCCATTATAGTCCAATGGGTGTATGCCCTTTACAAACGGTGTATGCCCTTTGGACTTTAAAAGGTGCATGCCCTTTAGGGTTGGGACTAACCCTTTCCTTTTCTACATTTTTTTAAGGGTATACACCATTTACAAAAAATGCTTTGTATTTTACATTGTGTCATGTTTTTTGTCCTCCAACTTTGTGCATCTACCCTCCTATACACTACTTGATTGGGTAGAGCTGATCCTATAATCAAATCAATATGATATTGAATATATCTCTTTGGTGGTAAACTATCTTATAATTCATTAGGTATAATATCTACATATTCTTTCAACATGATTGTTGCTTCTATTAGTATTTGCACTACTTTTATGTCTTTTGTTGCTACTAATGTATAAAAATAACTTATCATCTTCGCATCTTTCATAAATTATTTTGTAGTCAACATGATTTTCGTTTACACTTTTTTTTTCAGAGGTAACAAAACTACTTTCATACCACCTTTCTAGAAACTATATGTATTCTTTGATCCATCATAAATTATTTTTCTATCAAACTACTATGGCCTTCCCAACAATATATGGCATGCATCTATTGGTATAACATCACACCATATTTCATCCTTGTAATTCTAAATTATATAAAAATTGATTAAATACCTTTTATATAATATAACTTCATTCCCTTTCTTAAACCAATAAATTTGATAAGGATTAGGATGCTTTTCACACTGTAAACCTAGTTTCTCAATAATTACCTTGCATATCTTACTTCCTAAAGTACACCTTGTTGAAAAGATACTTGTTCATAGCCATGCATGATACCACCTTCTTTATTTTACATATGTTATTTCCTTGGAATAATCATTTTTATTCTCATCATGAGATTTTATCCAATATCTGCTACTACAACTTCAATATTTTTCTCTTCTATTTTAGATTCAACTTAATTCACTCTTGGGTGATCCTCTTGCCTCTTTTATTTATATTGGTAGTGTGGAAACTCCAATGATTTGTTCCCTTATTATCCACATATTTAATAAACATAAGGCCGACACTGATTTAGAAACCATCCTCTACCACCACCATAGCTTCATCCTCTCAAAAATCCTCTTCCTCTTTGTTGGTTTTGAAATCCTTATAGATAGTATTTTCTTGTCTTTCTGGGTCAAATGATGATTCTCGTATAGTGCTATTAAACCCACCTATACTTATATTAAATACACCTTGTCCCCTTATTAGAGGGGATTTCCCTCTTCTTGGTCCAATAAATGTTCTTTTGAAATTCTATCTATTTTTGTTTTTTTCTACCCTGAAAGATAACTAATAAGCTTCCTCCACACAAAGTATTCTATTCATTCTTAAGTCATCTTGAATATAAATATTTAAACCATTTACAGACCTTAATACCATCTATTTTTTATTTCATTATGATCTATTAGTATGGAAAGCTTGTAAAACTCATTCATATACTCTTGTATACTGTGATCCTTCTAACTTAAATTTTAAAATCTTCTGTATAGGGTTTATGCATAATCCATAGGAAGAAAATTTTCCCTCAGCTTTTTCTCCATATTTTCCATGAGTTGATCTTCTCTTTACCTTTTTCTATCCTTTTTTATGTAGGTGATCCCACTAAATCATTACATGAACCTTCAATTTCATGCATGTAAACTTTACGTTCTTGTCTTCTCTCATAGTTCTCCAATCAAAAAAAATCTCCATGTTATTCATCTAATCTATCAACTCCTATGGTTTTAAAATTTATCCATAATATATAATTCAACCTTGATTCCTTTGTTCCTTTCTTCTAAATCTCTAACCATCATTTCTTTCATTGATGGTGGTGGTTTCTGTTGCTTCTCCACTTGGAAAATTTCTTCTTCATGATTTATGTCATCCTCAACATCATCTTCTACTCATTTTCATATTTGATTCGTAACAATATCGATTAATTATTCTACTTGCCTTTGTATCTCTTGTATTATTTAGTTCGTCTAAGTGATTTCTCCTTGTTCTCTCACCATCTTTTACACATCTAATATTTGAACTTGCTCTGATACCAAATAATGAACCTAAATACTATCAAGATAAATAGAAATATAATAGGCTTAGATTCTAAATAATATCTTGTATTGATTCATATTGAATGATTCAAATAGTTACAAATGATGCATAACAAAGCCTCAACTCATAATTGGAGTTGACATGCAAAATTCAAAACTCTATAAATAAATAAAACTTGACCTATTATTTTTAGTAGCTACTATTTTTAGTAAGTTTTATATGCAAGCATGTGTAACTTTGAAAAATATTCAAAAATAAGCTAAACTCTAAAATTAACTTATTGAATGAATTTTAATTCAATTTTAAGTCCAGTTACAAAAATAGACAATTTTTAAATTTAAGAAAAACTCAAAAATAAGATTAAACTATAATTCCAAACCCTCAGATGGTCAAACATGACCTTTAAAAAATATAAAAAATGTTCCATAACTGGAAGGACAGGTTGTGGATGCATTAAATTTTTTGATCTAGTCCTTTTGGCATGAATATGGGCTCAAACAAAACTATGGATCAAAATTTATGGCCTCTAGAAGTTTGGCATCTCTTTTTACATCATGTGGCTGGTAAACAAATATTTAATGAAATTATGTTAGCTCAAAAATCTATCCATTCTATACAAAATTAAAATATTTGATCTATGCTTATAAGGTTGGATCTCTCCAAAGCTTATGATAGGGTTGATTGGGCCTTCCTCTTGATAATGCTCAAGCATTTTAGTTTTTTGGAGGAATAGATTATTTGGGAAAAAAGATGTATTTACTTGATTTCTTTCTCGACTCTAGTTTATTATTTGTAGTTGATATTTTTAATACCTTTTGACACTTTATTATACTTTTAAGGAATAACTTGCTTGTAATAATTTATATCATCAATCAAATTTAATGTTAAATAAGTATCACACTTTTAGATTGTAAGGTTTTAAAAATACAATGTACAGATTTTTATCTCAACATTTTAGATCAACATCCATAATCTTTCATTAAGAAAAAAAATTATAAACTGTAAAAATATCAAATTTCTCATAACACAATTTTTTCAATAGTATAGACCTCATGTAAAGTAGACAAAGGTATAGTAACAACATGTTCATCTTTTATGCCCTGGGATCACACCCCTATCTCTCCTCCCCCTCCACTTAACTTCTTGTAACCCCCTTCCCTGATTTGGACCCTCTCCTTTGCAGATGATTCCTCGAAGGAAGCTTTGACCTCTCAATTGACCCCCCTTAAGGGGGCTCCTCTTTCCCTCTACCAGGCCTTCTAAGCTCCACATGGATATTAGTGTCTCTTCAAAGAATAAAGGGCATAGATCAAAGGCAAAATTACTTAGAATAGAAGCACACTCTCTTATCAACAATGGCTCCTAATGGACCCTGAAGGAACTCCTCTCTAGGTGAGTGAGACAAGTAGCCCAAGCTTTTAGTGAAGCCTTTTTGGTGGGTGGGTGGTAAATCATACTCTTGAATGGTGTTTTGTTTTTCCCTTGTCTTTGGGAGCTTCTTGGTGTATTATCGTTGGTTAGCTATTTCTGGGGTTTTGACAAAGATTCACTGAAGACTAGTGGTTTTAGCTTCTATTCTCTTTATTTCTCTTCCATTTCCTTGGTGTTCCCCTTATTATTTGTTCTCTCCTCTTTCTTTTTATGATCCCTTTTAGATGGTGGAGACCCTTGGGTTTATTTTTTTCTAATATCCTTTTCTTTTATTATAGGGAATGGGAACCTGATTGTATCTTATATCAATTCATAGTTTCGATCAAAAGCATTTACTTCATTAAAAAATGTGATTATACTATATTAATTATAATTTCATATTAGATAGATGTTTTTAAAATTTTTACCCTACATAAAAACTTCTTGTGAATACCCATGATTAAAAAATAATCTTCCACAATAAATAAATATATTGATATGCAAAAATTGACAGGTATAAAAACCTAAATCCTTTTGGTTTGACCCATATGATCTTAGGTTTAGAAGAGTCATACATCCATTTTTTCATGCTCATCAATCTCTTGCCAAAATGACCCCATTAGAAGTTATATTTTAATTTAGACCTTACTCTTTTAAACTTTATAACATTTAGGAAGTTTGTATTATGTTGATAATAATTGTGGGATGTGGGTGATTTATAATGTATTATATATTTTAAAAGTTTTATTAAGTTTGTGTTATGTTAATATTAATTTTAAAATAAAATTAATCTATAAAACATTATATATTTTAAAAAAATTATTAATTAATATATATTTTTTAAATATATTTATTTAGATATCAATTTTAAAAAAATTATTTTGGTTTTTTAATATATTATAATTATTTACAATTTTATTATTTTATGTATAAATTTTTATTGGTTGGTGATAAATTGTATCAATTTAATTATATTAATATGTCAAGCTCAAAAAAAATGGAAAAAAGGACTTTAAATTCTATCATATAGTCAATATTTTATAAAAAAATTATTGAATTTTCCAAGGGAAAAGAACATTTTCTATGTGATAATTAAATGTAGTGCAAATTTAAAATTGGAATTAAAAATGAACACACTCACCATATTATAGCCAACCATTATCCTTGGAGGCTATTATAGAATGTCTCTTATGCATAACAAACTTCAATATATGGTCAAGATATTACTATTTTTGATTGAGTTCTAAAATAAAAAGAAATTTTTCTAAATGACAGTGAAATGGACTTTAAATTTAAGCTTTTAATTAAATCATGAATTAAACATACAAATAAAATTATACAAAAAATAATAATATAATTTAAAACATTGTTTAATCTTGATGTAAATAATTCAAAATATTTATTAATATTTAGGCATGGGTTTTATGGAGGGGATTGCCTCCTATTTTTAATGAGTGGGTGGTTCCATAAAAAATAAAAGATTAACAAATTTTTATATAAAAATTAAAAAAAAAGATATTTTTTAACCAAAATATTTTATTAAATATAAATTTATAAATAAAAAAATTGCATTTAAATTTTTATATTAAAAAAATTAACAATTATTTTTTTTTAAAATTACAAAATCTACTTAAAATTTTTATATTATAAAATTACATTTACTATATATAATCTTAAAATTATTCATATTATTAATAAAAAATAAAAAATAAAAAGGAAAAATAAATAAATAAATCAAAATCATCAAAATCTAAAAACCCCCTTCCAGACACAACTTCCTTAGACACCCAACGATCCAAAATTTCAACTCTAAAATATTTATATTTAATTGTGAAATTCGACTCCAAAATTGGATGACAAAAAGTCCCTTTGAAGATGTATAACCTAAGAGGTTTAGAAAGCGGCAATCTTCATTAGTTTCTTATAGGGGTGCACCAATTTAGTGGATAACCGATTAGTAGTTCATAAAGGGTCATACTTTGACTCCAATTCAAGGTTGGAATATACCTAGGGTCATACTTTGACTACAATTCAAGGTTGGAATATACCTATGTTATTGGAGTCTAGGTTTTAACTCAAATATAAAAGACCACATGTGCATTTTTTTTAATAGAAGTGTATAAACTTTATTGAAAATAAAAAAAAAGTATTACAAAATAGCAAAGGGCCAGAGCCCTAGGAACTCAAAAGAACTAGTCAAACCTTTCTTGAAACACCATTATCCTTCACTAATGTCCTTCTCATCCTCAGCCAGAATCCTCTCCAAGTTATGGGGAACCTGCTCCCACTCATCAACAATCTTCCATCCATCTAGCTGCTCAGAGGCCCACTTAGCCAAACAATCTACTACCCTATTCCACTCCCTTGGGATATGGACAAAAGACACCATTTCCATCAAAGAACTCATCTGTAAAATCTATTGCACTATCATTGCCACCTGTCAATTAATGTCAGATACCTTTTATTTATTCAACACGTTAATCAAACCCTGTGAGTCAAACTCACAAATAACCTTGCACCATCCCAAAGCATAAGCCCTCTCCAAAGCGTAGAGAATCACCAAACCTTCCATAAGGTTGTTAGTCTGAACTCCTTCATGAATAGAAAAGAAAAAATCCACTGATCTAGAAAAGTCCCTACCATCCCCACTAATGCTAGCATGGCCAGGATTTCCTCTTAAAGTGCCATCAGTATTGAGCTTTAGAATGCCAGCCAGAGGGGGTAGCCAACTCCCCCATTTGAACTTTCTTATTCAGCTACCCTCCTCTCCTAACACAAGCAGAAGCTGGAGAAAACTATTGAATACCTAATTTATCCACTAACTCAGCATCCTCTTTTGCCAAAGGGAACACCACATCACACTTAGCTTCCACTGTCTCCCAAATCATACCCATAATTTTGTGCCAAAATTGTTGAATCAATAACTTCTCTCCTTGAAATATTCTTTGATTTCATTCCAACCAAATCTGCTAGAGTATGAAAGAAGGCCCAACATACCACACATCTTGTAAGAAAGAGGCCATTGAAGGAGGTCTCCCTAGACTATTCCAAAAATCCTCCAGGGAGGATGCATGAACACAAGGTCTTTTCCAAACCTCCCACCAAAAATGCCAAATCTGCCAGGTCACGAGACACTAGAAAAACAAGTGGGAGGAATCCTCCTCTCCACATCTGCACCAAACACACATAGAAGGACCCTAAAAACCCCTCTTCCAAAGTTTATCCCATGCAAAGCATCTATTCCAAGCCAATGTCCATATGAAGTAGTTACAGTTTGGCCAAGAATGTTTATTCCACACTTTCTTCCACCAGTGAACCCCCACCCCATCCAGTTTTTGAACTAACAAAACCTGATATCCAGAAGCAACAATATAGACACCCTTAGGATTAGGAGACCAAGCAAGGACATCCC
The DNA here is from genome assembly GCA_037957365.1 of Torreya grandis. NCBI lineage: Eukaryota > Viridiplantae > Streptophyta > Pinopsida > Cupressales > Taxaceae > Torreya > Torreya grandis. The sequence goes on from JARHVA010008854.1 coordinate 372,981, forward strand.
TTTCATGGAGGGAGTTACAACACCTATGAGAAAGGATGCTATGAATCTCATCACACTCCTCCATACCAACAATAGGCCACTCCTCAAGTTTCTTCCATCTCGCCACCACCATCTGTCCATGAGAAGAAAATGACTTGAAGTCACTCATCCTTGACCATCCTACTTCACAGAACCTCTGGCATAGATTTACCAAATTAGGGAACTAAGACACAATGGCAGGAAATCCATCCCAAGAATCAAACCAAAAATGAGCTTTAGTCCCACTTCTACAAATCCAAAATAAACCCCCTTGACTAGAGCATCGCCTTTCTTGAGTGTAATCCAAATCACCGAGCCTTTCCCCACTAGGGGATAATGAGGAATATCAATTTGAGGGACCCTTGAGAAGTATTTCTACATTAATACCCTAGCCCATATCCCATCCTACTCCACACACCATCGCCAATACAATTTAGTAGCCAATGCCATCCCTGACAGTGATGGCTGGCTTAACCCAAGGCCGTTAAGCTATTTTGGTCTACAAACAATGTCCCATATGACAAGGCTCCATTTAGAAGACACTAAGCTACCAGCCCATAAAAACTATCTTGCTAAGGAATCCAACTCTGTAACAAAGCCCATGGGAACCACCTGGATCATACATCTATAAATGGGGAGAGCCTGCACCACAGATTTGAGCAGTTGAACATGACCCGTGAAGGACAACCAGTGATGAGTCCAATGATTAACTTTCACATGAAATTTATCCAACATATTCTACCAAGACTCCCTAAGAAGTCTTCCAATAGAGATGGGAATAGCAAGATAGGTCAAAGGGAGCACCCCAATCTAAAATCTCAAGATATAAACCATTCTCCTCTGAATAGAACCTGTAGTATTGAAGAGAAAGATGGAAGACTTATCTTCATTAATCAATTGGCCCAAAGCTACAAGGTAAACATATAACACCTTGGATATATTCAAAGCTTACCTAATTGTATCCATACCCATCAAAGCGGTGTCATCCACAAACCACAAGTTGGATTGTGAAGGTAGACCACCTCCCCACCCCCACCCTTAAATGAAACCTAACTCCACATTCCTTTTTATCAAGCATCCTAGACCCTCAACAAGAAGAAGAAACAAGTAAGGAAAGAGGGGATCAACCTGCTGCAGACCCTGAGAGGCACCAAAAATCTCAGAGTGCTCTCCATTTATTAACATAGAGAAGGATACCAAAGTAACACAACTCATAACCCAATAAATCCAATCATCCCGAAAACCAAAAGCTCCTAGAACCTTCCGAAGGAAGGACCATCAAACTCGATCATAAGCCTTTGCCATATCAAGATTGATGAACATTTCCTTATCTTTGGATCTGACCATGGAGTGAATGGTTTTGGTTGCAATAACAATCCCATCCAAAATCTGATGTCCCACCACAAAACCACTATGTTCTTCAGAAATCAACACTTTAAGCCACTTTTTTGACCTATCAGCAATCAACTTAGAGATATTTTTATAAATCACATTTCAAAGAGAGATAGGTCTAAATTGACTTAACCTATCCGCCCCCTCACACTTTGGGATGAGAGCAAGGAAGGTAGAATTCAAGGCCCACAACATCTATTTATTCTTATGAGACTCTTGAACAACTGCTGACAAGTCCAACTTGATAATCTCCCAAAATTATTGAAAGAACTCAATTGGGAAACCATCGGGGCCAAGAGATTTCCCCCTCTTCATTTGAAACACAATCCCCTCTAGCTCCTCAATCATGATATTACTCATAAGCTGCTCATTCATCTCCCTAGAAACCAAAGAAGGGATACAAGAAAGAACCTGAGCTTCCTCCTCAGAACCCCTTTGTGAGTCCTCTCTAAATAATGAAGCAAAATATTGCTTAGTTTCCAATGTAATTTCATGGAAAGAAGAAAGAGTTTCACCCTTATCATTCACCAGAGTAGAAATAGAATTACCATGTCTCCTGGCTTTCACCGAGTTGAAGAAAAAATTAGTATTTTTATCCCCTTCTTGAAGCCACTCAATTTGAGCCTTTTGTTTCCAAAAGACCTCCTCTCATATCTCACACTCTTCCAGTGCTTTCAAAGCCCTAGTCTCTTCCCACAACAAGTCCTCATTCATTCCATCCTCTCTAATCAACCTCGTAATACCATCCAACTCAGCTTGGGTAGCAGTCTTCTCATAGAAGATGTTTCCAAAGTATTGTCGATTCTAACATTTAAGTTGATACTTGAAAAATTGAAGTAACTTATCAAAAGTATACATTGATGTACCATAAGCAGGTCTACCATACCTCCACCACTCAGTAATATAGTCATTGAGAGAGGAGTCACGCAACCACATTAGCTAGAACTTGAAAGTAGGAGATCAAGGTACTCGATCAAAAGAAATAGCTAGCTTGATAGGCCAACGATCTGAACCCCTCTATTATGAAATTCTTGATCTAGAACACCATAGCCCACCAACCCAGTAGCAAGAAACAAGAAAGCGGTCAAGTTATTTCACAATGTAGTTATTCCCAATCCTTTGATTGTTCCAAGTAAATTGGCCATTAATGGGCTTGATATCCACAAGATTTAACACTGAGATATTATCTTGAAGTAGTATCACATAAGGCTCTAGCCTCACAATCCCACCCCTCTTCTCAGCCAACTCAAAAATAGCATTGAAGTCTCCAGCCATTATCCACAAATGGAAAGGAGCCATGCTGCAGACAAACCAAATATGGGACCACAAAAGTTGTTTGCCTTGAAGATCAGTAGGTGCATAGATAATAGAGAAGAGAACTGTCTCCCCCTTCTCAACACAAGATACAATCATAGAGATAGAAGACTGCAAGGATAACCACCAAAGAGGGTGGATATTCCAAGGATTGCATAAACAAGCCACTCCCCCTACAGACTCTTGAGCACCAATACACTGGCACTCTCCACCCCCCCAAAGCTTAGGCACTAAACCAAACATACTCTCCACTGATACCTTAGTCTCTTGTAGGAAAAGAACATTAAGAGATTGACTTCTAACCAGATCTTGAACATCTTTTTGTCTAGGGCCATTGTTCAAGCCCCTTAATTCCAGGATAGAATGATCATTTCAAGGGGGTCAAAAAATGAGAATAAAGAGTCTTAATAGACCCTGACTCAACTAGAGTTTCCCCTATCAATTTAATATTTTCCAAATCTTGTTTCTAATAAACTTGGAAGACTTCTCCCTTGATCCTTTTTTTAGCTCCTTTTGAAGAAGACCCAAATGAGAAGAAGAAGACTTATCAATCTTCACCCCCTCAGTACCTGTATTTGAGACAAGAGGAGATCCATCCTCCCCACCTTTCTTCCTTACTGCAATAGGAGCTGATTCCCCCTAGACTTCCATTTGAACATTAGTGTCCATTTGCAGAGCCATAATATCTTGTAGACCCTGAGTCACTTCTAAGAGAAGGCCCTCTTGTCTAGTACCCAAAGAATCCTAATCTAGATTCATCAAACCTGGATTCACTTCCTGCTAGCTGAGATCATATAAGACTTCAAATCTGTTGAAAGAGTCTTCCTCCTACCTTTCCTTCAAAGTCCTCTTTTGACCTCGATTCTTATTTTGAGCCTTAACATGAATGAATCCATCAACCCCATTCACATCACTAGGAATGGGTTCCTTCCCTTTTTCCACCCTAGGGGGGTTGCGGGGTAGTTGGGAAGGCTGGGGATCCACAGGTCTAGCCTTTGGGCATCTTCTCTGCAAATGACCATATTCATGACAGAGTCGACATTGAAAAGGAAGAGTTTCATAATCCAACTGTTGCACCCAAGATTAAGAACCTGCACACATATCCATCGAATCTGGCAAAGGTTTACTTAAATCAATCTCAACACATACGAGCAAAACTCATCATTTTTTTACCTTGAGATTTTTGTGAGGTACCCACTGGTTTTCTTAGCATCAAAGCCAAAAGATGTAAAACATCTTTCTGCCAACATTCCATAGGGAATCTTGGAAGACGAACCCACACTGAAACCTGATTCAGAAGCTCTTTAGTAGGATTGAAGCCCACATGCCAAGGTTTAATAAATAGCCCAATCTGGTTATGAAAATAGGGTCCTCCTTCAAAGACCTTATTGCGGTCTGTCAAGCAATTAAATGAAACCATGAAAAATCTATTTGCTAAAAACATTACCTCCATTTCTTCCTCAGGCATCCAAGTTCATTGGGCCCATGATTCTAGAAATTATAGCGAAACCTGCATCCCCATAAACTTTCACAAAAAATCATGTTTTGAATAATATTCAATATCCTCTGTAATCATATCGATTGGGATAACCAGTTTTGGCCTCACCTCACATCATTCAAAACATCCATTGATCTTTGTAATCCAAGTACCACAAGACAATCTTAATCCAACCATTACCGGCACTGGTGAGAACAAGTTATTATCAAAAACCTTTGAATCATGCAAAGTAGACTTTGCACCAACCATTGCTGACCAATAATCCATCTTGGGACAAGCCCCTGAAGACACCCCAATCGGCATTGCCATTTGACCACACCAAGGCGAGCAAATCGGGACCCAAGAGAAGGAACCACCACTAAGGTTTTGCCAACCTAACACCCAGCACTGCCTTTAAACTATAGACTAGTACAACCAAGGACAACCCCCACCTATGACCTCCAATAAGGACAAAGAAACCCCCTCACATGCACAGGCAAGGATGCACCATTAATCATAAATTTTTTGTTTTTTGTTTTGGCTGCCACCACAGCTGCAACTCTCCCCCACATGTGTTCACTCCCCCCTTGTTGTGGCCATGAATACACACCAGGGTTAGGCTAGGGCATGCTCGCCCTAGCTTGCCCAACCGCCTAGAACAGGACGCGCTAACCCCTGCAGACTACAAAGTCACCTATTTCGGCCAACTTTGCATGTATTAACTGTGAAAATCATCACTCCTAAACCCTCTGCAGGTCCAATGCTCCTTTCCTTCACCATCGGCAACCCCAAGACCACCTGTACATATTGATATACATATTTATATTTGTTTTTTAATAGAATTTTGGAAAGAGGGTTATTGTATGTTGATAGGTGTTTTATATTGGTAATTAGGGATGGTGGATTATAATATTTATGAGTTTTTATTAATTAATTGTCACTTATTTAATTGTACTGTGTTTTTGGTAAAACATAATAAATAATTGAAGATGTAAGTTTTTATAATACATAAGATGTTAGGATGAGGAAAGAGAATTGATTTAATATAATAATAAATAATAATAAATATAGAATTAACTAGAAAAGTTAAAATAAAATAAAAATATAAAATAACCTATTAAATAAATGAATATTGGAAATAATAATAATAAAAGAAATGAAAATTAAATTATATTTAAAGTCTCTCTCCTCATTGTGACATTTATGCATTATAAGGATCAAAGTCTACAAATAATTATCATTCTATTTTTTGTCTGATGATGGAACACTGAGTATGATCCAAAACATCATTCCAAAAAAATATCATATAGTTTTTACCAAAAATATTCATTAAAATATTTATGGATTATGGAATTGATCGAAAAAATATAATATATTAAACATACGATAGAATTTGAAACCTTTATTTTTTGGAAAGATATTTTTAAGATACACATAATTGTACAAATAATACAATAAATAAACATATTTATTAATTTGATGAATATTTTTTAAAATAATACAAAAAAGGTATAATAACTTAACATTAAAAATTAATCTAAGTAAACATTTCATTAATATAAAAATAAATAAATAAATTTAAAATAAAATAAAAATATGTAAAAGTCATCTTATATGTGAAAATAAACCTTTGATTGTAAAACATGTTTCTTTTTCATATTATTGTCTCTACAAATATTCTTTTAAAACCATACAAAAATTATATGGTTGGTAAACATTAATTATAAATTTAAGAAGGCATGTTTATGTTATGTGCATTTCTAACAATAAATAACTTGTTATAAAATAGTGAAACTGTACAAAACTCAAATGGAAATTATTTGGAAAATATTGTCACACAAATAAATAGGCATGGTTTTCCATTTTTCAAATGGGGAAAATCATTAAAGAAGATTGATGTCAAAACTTTGAATTATATGTTGGAAAAGAAGGATCCAATGGATTGGGGTACCTAGATGGCATGTTTTTCAACTTGCCCGCCCATTCTCACACCATTATATGATTATAGCTTATGTTTGAAAGAAACATGGGTTATAATGGTCGGCTTAGAGGGAGGTTTTTCTTTCCAATCCCATTTGAAAAGTGAACACTTTTTTATATATTTTATTCTCTCTTAGAGAATAAGTGGTCAAAGGATTGACTTGTAGTTCAAATGTGAGGGTGATTAACTTATATTGAAGTATTTTTATGGTGTAGAATTAAAGGAATTAAATTGATATATTATTTCAATTTAATTCTAATATTCAAAAGAAGTGTTTAAAGGTTTGAGGTCGAGAGTAAGTTGAGTATTTGTGTCATAATTTCTCTTTTTATATTGTGGATTAGTACTCATATTTTATGTTGATTTGGATCTCATTTAATATTTTATTGTCGGAATGAGTAGATCTCATTTAATATTTTATTGTCAAAATTTCATAAGAAAGCAAGGTACGTTTTAATTTCATTTTTAAAATTTCAAAAAAGAAAAAGAAAGAAAAGAAATTAAATTGTTAAAATATTTAAATCTATTTATTTTCGTAAAAATGTATATATGCAATGTTGTCTTAATATATATACGTAAATAGAATGAATGAATTAAATTTAGATAATTTTTTTTATCAATTTGATAAAATTGAAAATAAATCGAAAGTTATTTTTATATTTAAAAAAACTTTTCTTTTTATTTAATTACTTTAATTTTAGAACTTTCAAATAAACTATGTTTCATAAGTAATTTACAAGTTCAATTAATTTTAATTAATTATATTTTTTAGTAAATAATTTTTAATATTATTAATTAATTATAAATTATAAATAATTTTTAAATTATTAATTAATTATATTTAATTTAAAACCTAACAAATTATATTATTATAACTAATTTAAGATTATTAATTTGTTTTATTTATACCTATTAAATCTCTACATGAAACCATAACCTAACAATATTGAAATAAGACTAATCTGACCTAAAGCCACCCTGACCCACCACCTCAACTAAGCCTACACTCTAACTAAATCCATATGAAGTAATAACTTAACTTATATGTTGTATATATACATAATCGTCGTGAGTAAATACATAAATGCTAGAGGTAATATGCGAAACACAAAAATAATTTATTTAAACAATGTAACACATAATATACCTTATTCCTTCATCATTACCTTCCTTCTGCTCCCTTCAAAGAGTTAATGCATTTATTCCTTCTTCCTACTACCATTGACCCTCCCTTTCCTCCATTCTTATAAAGGCATTGATCTCTTATATATATATATATATATATATATATATATATATATATATATATATATATATATATATATATATATATATATATATATATATATATATATATATATATATATATATATATATATATATATATATATATATATATATATATATATATATATATATATATATATATTACATTTGTTTTTCAATATGTTTTACACGTTTTTACTAAATTATAAATATAATGTATTTACTACTTATACAAATAATTTTACTACTTGTGTATTATGTAAGAATTATAATCAATTTAAACTTTTATTAAGAATGAGTTTAAATTTTGTATTTATGATTAGAAGATAAATTTAATCAATTTTAGGATATATTACATAGAATAAATATCAATTTCCATCTTTATAAATAGATGATTTTCTAACCTATTTTTCATGGTGTTAATTAGAAATGATTTTTAATTTCAAAATTATGTAACTAGAAGTTATTTTAAAATGAATTCTTTAGAGATTCGGTCTAATTGATTTATACTTGTTTAAGAAGAAAACTATTAATTTTTTTCATAATTATAGTTGTATAGTTGTATAGGGATTATTTATTTTATATTTAGAATTATTGGATTACTATGATCTTAGAGATTATTATATTAACTTAACCTACTCCTAAAATGGTTGAAAAATTTATTTTTGTTTCATTTTATTTTGGAAAATAAAAATTTTCTTTTATTATCATTAAAAATAGTATGATAATATATATTCTTCATTCTAAGGTTAATTCCTCAAATTTCAAACCTATCTTTCAAATGTGTAAAATATTTATTAAATGATAAGTTTATATTCAATATAACATTCTTAAACTCTTTGTGTATAAGTTCTCATCTAGAAAATTTTCCCTAAATAGACTAAGGGTATAATAGTCAAAGAAAAATAATGTTGTTAAAAATTTACATGATGACTAAAATAGGAGATCATATAAAGACTAATTTCTACCTTCTACTTGAGAATTTACTTTTGAAATATAATATATTAATTTATTTCAAGTATTCTTTATTTTTAAATCTCAAATATAGACCAAAAATTAAAGGTTAAACAAAACTACATAGCATTTGGTATTAAGCAATGTCTCTATCTCACATTTATGGGTAATATCATCACGCTTGAGCTACTACATCCATAGCATAACACAATTACAACAATGATGTCTGAGTATCGTCCCTATAAATCGTTGAGGATAAATAAGGACCATGTTGCATCATTAATACCAAGGGGTGGGATAATTTCTCTTGGTTAATAACAGTTATCAAGATAAGAAAATGACTTCAACTATCTTAGACAATTTTGACTTGTGAACTAATGAAACATATTGAAAAAATATATTTCTTACTCAAAACTTGGTGCCACCAAAAAGGAGCAATGAAAATTAAAATTGATAATGTTAAACTAATTATTATCAAAAAACCACCAACCATATGGCTCTCAGATAATGACACTTTGGCAACAACAATTGTAAGGATTAGGTTGATTAAAACAAAGATCAAAAACATTTTTGATGTGAATAAAAGATAGAAAGGGGATGTAGCTTGAAAATGTTCATTTCTATTTCTTGTTAAGATTTAGGGCTACATTAGTTAAAAAAGTATTTAATCACTTAAACTGATACTTTTATGCTCTCATTTGGGCAATAAGCACAAATGAATTATTTGGGGAACTGGGCTCTAGAAAATGCTGCATACTCAAATTCATAATTCACATGAAACTCAGAATATAAAAATAGAACTACATGCATACTACGCCTTGATCCTATTCGGAAGCAGGTATGTAGGTAGTGTGAAAAGCGAAAGATGCTTCCAGTATGTAAGTGAATAAGATGGGGTTGAAATTGTGTCCTAAACAAGATTAAAGTTAAATGACAAGGCATGACCATTATAATAAGACCCTAAGGTAGATAAACAAAGCAAAGATACAAATTATGTGATATACTTAGAAGGATCTTAGGTAGATCATTGTAGTTTCTGAGGCTTTAGGCTAAATTTTGACGTAGAATGTGACTTTTTGTTATATGTTTATATACATGCTATTGTCATGATGACCTCGATTCTTATCTTGCAGAGATGAATGTTGAATAGTGAGTGACTCAAGATCTGGTTGATTCTAATGAATCAAGTCACTGGATAGAGCATAACCTACTCATATGTAGATGTCTAACTCAAATGGTTAGATGCTTGCTCGTTTGGCAATGGATATTAGATGCCTAACCCATATGGTTAGATGCTTCTTTGTTTGGTAAAATATATTATATGTCAAACCTGTATGATTAGACACTTGCTCGGTTGGCAAAGGATATCCAATAGGATAAAGTATACCTGAGTTATATTCAGAAACAAACATTAATTAAATGAAAAAATAAAATCTGTGTTTTAGGATTCTAGGAAGTGTGCTCCCTACAATTTGGGGTTAGAAATTTTAATATATTTTTGACGTTCTTTTAGAGGAAGATTTTGATAAATTAGATATTAGAAAAAATGAATAAATTTAGGCTCAATTTTGGTATTCCAAATTTAATTGGATCTGGAAAGTTATGCTCTTGAATAGGAATTAAGATTTCATCTCCTATTGAGCTTACACAAAACTAAAGAAACCAAAATCATGATCTAATATAGGACACTAGTAGAGTAAATTTTGAAGGTGGTACTATAGTTCTACTGCCAATCCTTCCACCAAGTAAGTGGAGGTTACAAACCCATCTTATAGAACATGACATCTGACATCAAATTTTAAATATATAAAATGGAAGGTAAAATTGAACTAATAAGTTTATATTTATCTTTTAGTGAGTGCCACGAGAGGAAAATAAACCTTAAATAATGTAAATGGAAATCCAAAGAGCTTTTATACCTAGTATTTCTACCAAATAAAGGCTGTAATTGGTCATGATAGAGGTTCACTAAAATTTGTGGTCATTTAAAAGAGACCAATATGGAAAACATCTTCAATCCATTGTAAAAAGAGTTTCATTATTTCAAAAGCTTTCTACATGCTCTTAACCATAAAAATTCCTATCTTAATAAAGAAAGAGGTAATTAAGAGAATGTACATATCAATATTTTTCCAACAATTTTTACTATAAAAGCCATAAATAAAATATTAAAATTCAAAAAATATAATTTTAAATTTAATATTAAACCTCAGTAAGCTTCAAACTTCATGCGTGCATCTTTCAAGATTTAATCCACATAAATTTTAATCCTTTCCACCATTAAATGGAGCCTAAGTTAAGGGCCTTTGAAATTCCTCACACTAAAATGAAATTAGTGAAAGTTCAGATTTTTATTATTATTTTATTTGATATAAGAATTATTTAAATATTAATTAGAAATCTTTTTTAATTATTAAAAAAAATTAGAATGAATAAATGAATATTTTAATAATATTTATGAAATCTAATAATTTATAAGATTAAAAATAGTAATAAGATTGTTTCATGTAAAAAAAATATTTTAATATAAAGATTATTTTATTAATTTCATTCATTTTTTTTATATTAAATTTTCTACCATAAATCTCGATAAAAAAAAATTGCTTTATATAATTTCATCTCCTCAAACAAAAAAAGTAAACTATTCACTTCCAAATCATTATCATATTTAACATAAATGTCAGTATAAATTGTAGCTTCTATGAAATATACTTTTCCTTCGTGATTGATGTACAAATATGGATTATGATAATTATAGTCTACTAGTGCTAGATATGAAAGTCGATTGCAAATTTCTTGGGATAGCTTATTTTGATTTTGATAGTGGGTATTTTACTTGATTTTGTTTTGATAGGTTATGAAGCTGATCAATGTGGGAAGCTTCAAATAATTGTGTTGACAAATTTGACCTAGCCATCCTTCAAGGGAGTGGTCTAATTTTTGGATTTGTTTTATTTGGTAACTATCCTTCGAGGGAGGAGTCTATATTTTTAAATAATTTAGAGGATTTTGGATAGTTATCCTTTGAGGGATCAGTCTACTATGCTAGAGAAATATTGACCCAAATGATATTTTTTTTGCTTGTAAGGTTTTTAGATATGGACAAGTCTAATTAAGCTTAGAGGTTCACCTTTATGAGGGCAAACTTTTAGCATAAAGAGGTTAATGGTAGGTGAAAGGAATGGTTTGAGGAAAAATGACCATGGGATTCTGTCTCATTAGAGATGAAAAGTATCCATTAGAACCATGCCATGGGTAGAGTCATGGTACCCATATTTAGGATCAGGCTATAACTGTGATGGTTAATCGCATGGTTCTATGTTGTAATCAATTGTCCTCAAATGGAGAGGGATAGGTAGATGAAAGTGAGAATATTTAAATCAAGGGATGAGCTTAAGTTAGATAGTAAGGTGAGTTTGATCTTTATTTAACAAAAGAAAGGACATAAATTTGAATTATTGAGAGGCTCAAGTTTAAGTTTGCCTTTGAGAGAGGATAAATGGTAAGCCCCTGATCCATACGTATGGGTGATGATGTAGGGTCTAAGCCAATTGAAAGCAAATTTACCTCTTTTGCTTTTCTCCATGTTGGTTTTTATTTAAGATGAGGTCTCTGATATTGAATTCATGTTCAATTAAGTATTTATTGTAGGCACACTTGATTCATTCTTGGTAAAGATGAAGATGGTTAAGCACTGCAAGGTGATGTTCATCAAGTAGATCAAGTCATGCTAGTCATTATTGATGATAGTTACTCTAAAAAATAATCTCTTATAAAGATATGTGAAGAGAGGGAATCTGGACTTCAAGAGGTAAAACTACCTCTACTCTAAAGACTAGATAAAAAGGGATATACAAGTAGGCCCATAAGGTGAAAGGGATATGCAAGTGCCAATCCTGACCTGAAGCACTGACTACTTTGGTTAACATTTTGTTAAGGATTTTGTTAGAATCTTCCACCTATCCATTTTCTTGTGGATGGTATGGAAAGTAAAAGCTTAACTTAATGCCAAATGCATATCAAATACCTTGGACTTTCTTATTCTTAAAATATTTACCGTTATCGATAATGATCTTATGGGGAACACTGAAATGATAGATGATATGGTGGTTGATAAAGTTGATAATATTTAATGCTTTGAAAGAGATGAGAGGAATGGCTTCCACCCACTTGGTGAAATATTCAGTGGTGGTAATGATGGATTGATGATGTTGTGATGAATGAGGATTGATTTCCCCAATAAGATCTAGGCCCCATTGTGAGAATAGCCAAAAGTTTTTGTATACTTGGAGGCCATGGATAGGTGCATGATGTAAATTAGTGTGTTATTGAGATTTGACACACTTCTTCACATAATCACACCAGTCTTGGTTAAGGGTGGGCCAATAGTAGCCAAGGTGAAGGATGCGTTTAGTGATAGCTAAACCATTAAAGTGTCCCCCACAGATATCATCATGTGTTTCCTTGATGGCATGGGAAGCTTCATGACTTCAAAGGAAATAGAGAAGGAGGCCATCAAATCCATGTTTGTAGAGGATTCACCATAATATATTATGTTTTCCTTTTCCCATTTGAAAAGTGAACATTTCTATGTTTTTATTTTTTAATAGGGGGTCAAGAATTGACTTGCCCCTCATATGTAGGGGCAATTCTACACCATCATTTAAATATTGTCGAAGCATCCTTTTTGTGGTTAAAGTTTTGATCAAAGGAACATATATGATTAAAGTTTGGATCAATAAGAAATGAAGTATTCGGTATAATTAAAGTTTTGGATACCAACTTTAATTTATATGAATGTCTGGTAAGTCAAGTGGATATGGTAAAGTATTATGATTAGGATAATTAAAGTATTAAAAATAAGAAGTTAAATATTTTATATAATTAAAGTTTTGGATACAAGTTTAATTTCTTTTAAATATTAATATTGGTAAGTTAAGTAGATATGGTATTTGATTTTAAAATGATTAGAAAAATATATAGAAGAATTTGGGTACATACAATTTTTAGTTTATTAATTAATTGTAGTATTAAATGATTTACATAGAAATGATTATATTTTTATCATTATATATATATATATATATATATATATATATATATATATATATATATATATATATATATATATATATATATATATTTTTTTTTTTTTAAAACTTTTACTCATTTTAACATATTTTGACAATTTACATACATATTAATAAATATAACATTCAATAATATGATATTAATAGTTTTTAATAATATTATATCACATTAAAAAAACAAAAGTTATATGATAGTTTTTTAAATTAATTATAAAATTTATTTTTTAAAAATTTATTTATAATTAATAAATAAATATAAAATATTATATGTATATATATATATATGATAAATTTTATTTATAATAATTTTTAATATGTATAAATTTATTTATATTATATAAATTAATATAAAATATTTTATAAGAAAAAGTTTATTTTTGAATATTTAAAATGAATTGCTTTGTTTACTTATTTTGTTAGGTCTTAAAAATTATTTTTATTTTAAAAAATGTTTAATGTCATTATCATTTATTGTATAAGTTTATACAAAATTTTGTACAAATAAAATAATTGTTTTAAAAATACAAATACTAAGGTTTTAAGAATTAAAATTTCAAAAGTAATTCATATAATCTATTGTTTGTGGAAAGTTATTTGAATAAAATTATTACATTAATTTATATTAATGTATATTTTGGGGGGTTTAATTTAATTTAATTTATATGTTAATGTCTACTAAATATTAAGATTTGTTTATGGAATTAAAAAAGATACAATATAAATAAAAATAAAAAAGAAACTGAATTTAAAATGAATAAATAAAAGACAACACTATAGTAAAATAAGAAATCAAGAATAAGATAAAAAAGAGAAAGGTCATGCATAATGAGCTAAGCTTTTATGTTTAAAAAAATATCTTTGATATTCAAAGTGGTAAATAAGTGTGTAATAGGTATAAAATTATGTGAATCAATGACTCAATGACTCTACATCTGTTTAGTCTAACATATAAGTTTAGAAGATGGTTACAACACCTCTTCCTATTAATTTTATGATATATTTATATGTAGGGTGTGATTACCCTGGTGCATGTCCTTGAAAATTTATGTTTAAAAAAGTATGGATGAAAGTTGAATATCTCTTAAAGGAAGAGGGAGAAACATCTATGATCTTCATAAGCCATAAATATTTAGAGAGAGCCATGGAAAGAGTAAAGGTATGTGTACTTATGCCATACATATATATTCCAATCTAAAGTGCAATAATTATAAGTGTGATCTTTGGAACTAAGAAATATAAAAAATAGACCAATACTCCTCACATCCATTATAAATAAAATAACATTAAGTAATAGAAATAAATAAATTAAGTTTAATTACATATTTAGAATATGTGCATAATGTAATAATAATGTTATATAAATATTTGGTTTATCTTGTGTATAATATTATATAAGACTTATTGTAACAATTTGAACCTAAAAATATGTAATTAAAGTCGTGATGATTGTTATCAAGAAATTTGATCTAATTAGATAAGGTTTTTATTACCGTGGAGTTCACCCCTGGTAGATGTTTAGAGTGAAAATTTCACTTCTTGCAAATTATCTACAACCACAATCTAACTTTTGGGGCTCACTCTCTTAGTTTTTTTTTAATTCACTTATTTTGATCATTGTGATTCATGTGTACTTGTAATAACTAGATGTTTGACCTAGATTTATAAATAAAATAGATTGAGGTATGCAATGGGGTTTTGGTGGCTAGTATTTAATCATTATTCTTTTAACGTTCAAATCTTGTATAGTAGAATAATGAAATCATTGGAAACCTTGAAATCATAAAATATAATTTTCATATAATAATAATATGATCGATTCTAGATTTATAATTAATATTTACCATGCATATAAATATATCACATAAGTTGTCTATTTATAATTGACTTTGAATTCAAATTTATAAATATTTGTGCATGTGCCAAATTATAAAGGTGAGAATAAAAAAACATAAAAAGGGGTGGATGGGCCCATCCATTTAAAATAGGAGAAAGAAAAGGATGCGAAGACCATAATATACAATCTTGGTAAGGGTATTAAAGGCATAGAAATATGAGATGGATGTTGTCCCATGGAGGCAAGAAGGAAGTTTTAGGTTTCAAAATTTGACCAAAGTATCAATATTTATCAATATGGACAAAATTATCTATATACAAAAAAGTGTAAAACTATTATAAATTCACATAAAATATAGGCCATGGGGTCTTTTAAGATACTACATTTTACCTCTTTTTGAGGTGAAAAGCTATAGACCTAAAGTAGATGGAATAGACAAGCACTTTAAATTAGAATATATAAAGGATTATAAAATGGATATTGTTGATTTGGATCTCTATGACAAAAAATAATAAGTATGACAACTTAGAGAACCACTTTCTTGCACATACATATGATAATGGAAAATACTAATGAAAGATATGGAAATTAGTTATAATAATATACGTCCTTTGTCTTTGGTACATAGGAAAGTTCCATGGTTTCTTATATCATATAAGGAGATAGCTTTGTGAGGTGGACTCAAAATGTTATATGACATTAAACAATAAGCCTCCTAACGCTAGAGTAAATTTGAATCATTGGATCACTGGGCTAGCAATCTAAGTTAAAACCCTATAGTTGTTATAGTGACATTACTTCAATACCGTAATCATTGTGAATATTGAATTTACCAATGCATGAAAATGATAATTATTAAATTTTAGAATACCATTTTCCCCTAGAGATATGAGTGAATCACATGAATCATAGTGATACTTATGTCTCTTGAAAAGGAAAAAAATCTCATATAAGGTAATGTTATGAGATCATCATTAATATATTTTTTCCCCTTTCAAATCAAGATATAGGTTATGTTCAAATTCATTTAAACATATAATATAGTTTTCATAGAATATATTTTGATAATATATAAATCAAATATGTATCATGTGAGAGTATGTACTTATGAAATTTCATCAAAAAATTATTTTCTATGCTATAATACTAACTCATTAGTTCATAAATATATAAAGATCAATATCATGAGTAATGGGTCTTTCCAAATACTTTCCCTATGTATGTGCATGATATGGATCATAGTCACAATATAGAGGTGTAATCATACTAGTTTCATGATAAGGATCATGACAATACAACATTAGATTATGAATAACACACCAAACACAAAAGTAGAGTAAACACTAGAGTTTAATACTATGTAATTTTTATTCATAACTTAATATACCTTAATAATTAATCACAAATTAAAATCATAGAGGCACATAAAAAATATAGCTCACATTTATAACAATCCAATTTCATAATTTTCTAGCATCCCCATAGAAATTTCATCCATACTTCACAATGCATCTATTGATATTCTAAAATACAGCTCTATGTAGGATCCATTTGAGGACTTTGAAAATGCTTTGTTCAATGACATTGAGCATTGGATGAGCTTAACCATTACACACAAACTACATGCATGCTAGCATAAGAAGATGAGGGCCCACAATAATATACCCTAATTATAAATCATGACTTAAGATCATAGAGCTACATAAAAAATATAGTTCACTCTCACAACCAACTTATTATTGATTAAATTATGAGTACTTTCAGAATAAATCATTATTTTAAATCTAAATTTCCTCCAAAATATCATTACCTTGAGAGTTTATAGAGTAATAATACCTTACAGTGTATGGAAATAGATAGTAACATTTGGATATTCTAATGCTTCATTTGTTTTCTCTTTGACTTCAATTGATTCTTCTAATTTTTACTCGACTATGTATCCAAAATATAATAATTTTTTTCACATTTGTTTCATCTAATCTATTTTATATCAGAATTACAATATAATTCTTTTTCTATTTTTTTTCTAATTATTTTGAAGCATTATTCTAGTGAGTTAAGGAAAAGATGGTGTTGGTGGGCTATGGTATTCATTATAGTAAAGTCATATATCCTAGTATCTAACTTGGTTTCCTCTACTCTTATTTCCATGATAATATTATAATATAAAGAAGATGGATATAACAAGAACACATAATGTTGGATTTGGTCCTTTAATTCAGCTAGAAATATAATTTTTTTGTTCTTCTCCATGACTCTATCCACTCTCAAGGCTATAGTTTGAAGTTATTGATAATAAATCTTGCATTTAATAATTTTAAATAGTTAACTAATGGACAACTACAAAATTTGTAAACATTTTATCGAAAAAATCAAACTAGGTGAGATCATCATCATCATCATCATCATCATCCTCATTATGAACACACACCTAATTATTAAATATGAATATAGCCATTTCCAAAAATGTATGGTTTTGTTTCAACCTTTTCCCACATGGAACTTGACATAGAATAAAATTATGATCCATTTTGTCAATCTAGGTTTACAAATTATTTCCATTAAAGCTATGAAAATAAAAATTTGGCACAATATTTTGAGGCCAATAGGTAATATTAGTTAATAAAATATGTTTTCATTTAATTAAATCATAAGTGGGTTATTCTAGTGATTCATTATAAGTAGCCACCACATTTGTTTGTAAAGGTTTAGAATTATGGAAAAACTTTTAAAATTTAAGGAAACACTTGACATATTTTGTGAGCTCATTCATATTGATAATAATGATATTTTATAGCTTATAAATAACATTTTTATTATCCATATCCATTAGTATTTCCATATTAGCCATTGTATTTTCCAATCCTAAAACTCTTCTTTAGTGAGCATCTTCCTTAAACTTTTTAGCCTTGACAATATTTCTTTAAAATTTCTCACTCTCTACTCCCTTGAGGTGAAATAACTTCAAAATTCCATTTGAATTTCATTTATATCCATATAACTTCAAAGTTCCATCTAGCCTTGGTGTGTATGTATTCTTCCTATGCCTCTAGTTTTTAATCCTAGTATGTTATGGTTAGATCAAAATTTAAAAATAGGATTACCAAAGATATACATTGTTATAATAATATCCTCCCTAATCAATTCCACCTTGTCCCTCTCTCATCCCTAATAACTTCCTCCTCATCCCACACCACCCCTGATCACTCTCTCCTTATTCCTCATTATCCCTACTAACTCCTTCATTGACCTTCATTATCCCTCATCATCTCTAATCACTCCACTTTTGTCCCTAACCACTCCCTCATTGAAATGCATCATCCTTTATCACCCATAATTTCTCCATGACCCCTCATCATCCCTAATGACTCCCTCCTCATCCCTAAAAATACCTAATATTTCCATCACCATCCCTCATTGTCCTTAATCACTCCTTCATTGAGTCTCACTATCCCTCATCATCCTTAATAATTCCCTCATCATCCCTAATCACTCTCTCATTAACCCTCACCATCCCTAATCATCCCTATTCACTAATTCATCATCCCTCACCATCCCTAATCATCCCTATTCACTAATTCATCATCCCTCACCATCCCTAATAACTCCCTCCTCATCCTTCATAATACCTAATAACTCCCCCATTAACCTAACCATCCCTCATCATATCTAACCAGTCCCTTATTGTCCCTAATCACTCCCTCATTAACCCTAAACATCCCTCATCATCCCTAATCATTCATTTATTAACCCTCACTATCCCTCATCATCTCTAATCACTCCCTCATTATCCCTAGTCACTCCCTCATTCACCCTCACCATCGTTGGTCATCCTTGATCATAGTTTCATCATCCTTGATTGACTGAGATGACTATCTCTAATTTAATTTGAGTCTAATTTAATTACCTATCTCCCCATTTAATCCATATAGAGTATATTTTGTTCAAACAAACCATGCCCATATATTTGATCATGCCTATCTATCTGAACTTGCCTACATCACCAGTTCTAGTTGGCCCAACTAGAACACCATGGGTAGGGTAGAGTTCATGTCTATCAACTACAATATTCTATAAGGGATAGTAATTTTGTTTATCAAATGTTTAATAATAATTTTTACCCCCATTAATCAATCACTTGGCCACATTTAGGGAACCAACATTTGGTATTCTTTATCACTAGGGTATGAAAGTCTAATTAGGCATAAGGTGTTTTACCATTAACCTCCTCAACATCTCACCCTTCATGTGGACTTACTTCTATTTTCTAGTTCACCTCACCCTTTGATTATAATGTCCCCTTCTTTTGAATGAGACACTTGTAGAATACCTTTAGCCTATTTTATTCTCATAAGCTAAGCTACTCATTATAATGGAAAGTAGGGTGGGATCACTATTCATTAGTTACTATTCACTGGTAATATTCATGGATCACTATTCATGAGTTATTGAGCATGATGACATGGCATAGTAATGAGGTGGAATAGTGATGAGGTGTCCTTGGTATGTGGTGATGGCCCACAAAGTATTTTTTAATTTTTAAAAGTGGAGGATAGAGAAATGGGGCACATTTTTCCACTTAGACACATGGGAGGAATAAGGAGAACATGTGGAGGATAAACTGATTAAGAATATCAAAATTTCTTTCAAGCATGTGATGTGAGGCATCCTTGATTAAAGTAAAAATATGGGGAATCTTTTGACTTATGAGTGTGCACATGAGAATATGGGAGACATTCTCTACTATTCCTGATCAGGGGTCACATGCAAGGTGGGGCATAACATGTGAGGACACATGGATAAAGTTAAAAAGGAGATCTTGAATATGCTTGGCACATGTGAGAGACATATGGCACTATTAATGAATAGTTCAACCATTATAGCATGGTGAATTTTATTCTCTCTCAAGAATTTAAATATTATTCTTCTTTTCCATTATAAATTCTATATTATCATGATCTCTCCCTCTTGCATTTTCATCTTTGAAGTCACCAAACCCCTCTATTTTTAGATTTTGGACTTATGTTCAAATCATCCTTCCTTAAATTAGCTCCATGGAGTATTGAATCTGGTTTTAGTGGTGAGATATCCTCCCTAAATGGTGTTAATAATTTCATTGAGGAATTACACTTATTTCTTCATTATAGATGTAGAGTTGCAATAGCAAAGTTAGTGTTAAAAGTATTGTAAGTGTGGTGGATTTCCCATTGTAGTTTATGAGAATATTTGTGTGTAATTAAAGATATAATATAATATATGTTTTGTTCATCAATATCTTTATATATTGTTTGAATGGTGTTTTCATGATTTATATTTGAAAAACAAAAAAAATTCATGTTTAGTTAAATATCTTGAAAGGATATTTCAGTGGTATCAAAGCTAGTGATTTTTCCATCTTGTAGGTCTTGTGTTATGTGATGCTTCCTAGTGATAGGGAATTACAACATTAGAGAAGAGAGAAAAATAAATTACAACCCAAAAATACAATGGAGGATACAAAAGAGTGTAGAGAATATAAGGAAATAAAATTTAATGAGACGATTCAAGGGAATAACTGTCTATTTGACATGTTTGGCTATATGATGTAGTCAATGTAGAACAAGCCTACCAATAACAAAAATAGTAGAAAAGCTAACACCTATGGAGTAAATAATATGAACAAGATCCCAAAAGTGGAATCTCTAAATCTAGGAGTAAGATTTATCAATAGACCCCAAAATCCCAAGTTCATTCAGAGAGAATAAGTGCTTCTAGGAGAAGTGGATACATTCACGAAAGAAGTGCCTCATTTTTATGAGGAATACATATCACTTATTTTTTAGGTCCAAGAAGCCATGACTTTGACAAATTATTTATCTATAAGGAAGATTTAAGGTGATACAAGGAACACTTACTACAAATTAAAATATATAATATATATCTTCCATGCCATTAAATATTTGTCAAGGAGCCAATAACCCAACATCTAACCTTATAATAAATTTTATGTTCAAAAGATTGATATTGACAAGATGGTACAATATCTGATGAAAGCAATAATTATTCCTAATTTTTATATTTCCTCATCATATCCATTGGGGATGGTTCATAAGAAGGATAAAAATTGGTACATGTATCAAGATTTTACATACCTCAACAAATTCACAATCAAATACAAATTTCTTATTATTTTTGTTGATAATTTTATAGATGAGTTAAAAGGTTTTATTTATTTTATGTAAAACTAGATCTCAAATTGGGGTAAAGTAAAATTAGATTTAAATATGAAGATATTCCAAAGTAAACTTATAACCCAACAAGGCCATTATGAGTTTATATTGATTCCATTTAGTCTCACAAATTCTCCTTATATATTTCAATGTTTGATGAATTCCATATTTACTACTATTATATGGAAATTTGTGTTGATCATATTCACTTATATATAGGTGATAAAATCAACATGGATGGTCTATTTGTTGACGGGTGTGTTCATAGGTTTGTGAATGTGTTAATAGGTGATTAAATCAACATGATATTTATATCAAAATTTGTGTTAGTTCATGAGTGTGTTCATAGGTTTCAAATTTCACTCCATATGAAACATAGGTACATTAACATTTATATTTTCTTGAGGAAGAAGTGAATATATGCTATCATTGCCTTCAAAAGGCCTTGGTATTTCTTTTGGTACAAATTTAGCAATGTTTGGATCTTGCATACCATGTAAAGGATCATCCACCTCTTGTGGTAATATATGATTGGGATATTGAGGTAGATTTGAAGGTGAAGGCATTTTTGAAAAAGGTTCATCACTTGGAATGAATGAATCCTTTGGATCATAAACATATTTGTGTTGAAATACCTAGGTTGATAGAGGCAAAATTTTGAGCTTTTGCACATAAGGGACATTTACCACTTTTAGTTCATAATGTTTCTTTCTTATTGGTGGCTTAGTGTCTTTGTTCACCTTTTGAAAATTCTCAATATCACATGAAGGAATAGGAGCACCATCAACCTTAGCAAGGGGGATGTTGTTTGGAAATGTAAGAAGAGTGGGGTATTTTAGTATATTTCTTGAAGGAGCAATCCTTTTGTTTTCAATGTGTAAATCAACTATGATTTATTTATGTACTTATTGAAACTTTTGATGATCATGTGAAGTAAAATATTACTCACATGTAATAAATGGTTTTCTATAAGGTGAAATAATAAATTAATAATATTTATTAGGATTTATCAACTCCCTCCTTGAGGGGATGGTGGCATGGACCTGGTTAGAGGGATGGCAGCCACCACCCCATAAGGTTTTGAAGTGATATGCTTTTGCACTTTCATATATACAAGCCTTATCAATGTATATACCTTCCATGTGATAATGACAAAGAGTCTCACAATCATATTCATCATAACAATTGATATCATCCATAATGAGAGAAAAGAAGAAAATAAATATTATGATAAAAAGAGCCAAAAACATTAGTTAAATAATACTTTTGAAACAATGATGCTCAAAGGACAGGTTTACCAAATGTTTAACCCTAAAAATCTATGGTTGGGGAAGTACAATAAAATCAATAGATCAACATAGGATATGTAATGATAAATTAATCTATTGGAATATGATAATTGATTGATAAATCAAATAAACATATTATGAGTTTAAATTGTTGAGTATGCTAAAAATAGTAAGTGCAAATATTGTTGAAATGATAATGAACACTAAGACTTAGTTGTTTTTGATGTTGCTAGGTAGGAAAAGGTCTCAAAGATGATCCTCGAATAATCATTAGATTTAGGAAATTAGTTTTTTATGTGCCTAGTCATATGCATTAGGTTGGAAAATTACATCAACGTAAGTTTCTAGTTCTAATGTAGGCATCTAATATATAATAATGATTTAATATGGAAGAGATGACCAAGAATGTTATGAGTTTGATGTCACCTTATTATTGGTGTACATGGATATAGATTCATATGCTTCACTCTTGTTGAAATAGCCAAACCCTAGCTTTTAACCCTCAAAGTGACGTATGGGAAAAATGGGTTAGTGGGATTATGGTGTCAATTGACCCTAGAGACCCCCTATCAATGCGCACTTCCTACATATCCAATACACTAAATTAGGCCTCAAACATATGTAGTTATTCCCTATGTGTTTGTATGTATGTGTAAAAAAGTGATAATCAAGTACATTGATGACCTGACATGCAACTTGGAAAATATGACTTTATGATTGCTTCGTAAGTGATTTACATGTGTAGAAATGTTGCTTCTATGCTAGGTATGGATATGGGATCGATTAGGGAAGGTTTGGTCACTTAGAATGCTCAATAGAATGCTTCTTGGTAAGGTTGTAAGTGATTTTTTAATGATTTATAGGTAGTGAATGAATGAGGGTTGATTTTGTATAGATACCAATCCCACATGAAGATATCTTATAATAAAAAATTTAGGCTGGCCTTATGAATTTAAATATTTTGTAAATTGGATGACTTTAGGGCGCTAGACATTATATTTTAAAGGGAGACCTACATCGATGCAAGTGTTTGGGATGATGTAGGTGTCCAAGATGTTATAAAATAGGTATAGGTCTAGAAATGGAAGATAAGGATGACAAGCATGTAAATAATAGTTTGTGTAGTATAGGAAGCTTGAGTCATCATAATAACCATGATTGAACAAAGATATAATTGATGAGGCACAAGGAGATAGTGAAGGCAAGGCCATTGAAGGTGAAAAGGTCTAAATTAGTATGGGAATAGTTCGGTTAGTATTTTGTAAGTGTGAAAGGCCAAGTGTTGATATAATTCAGTTTTATCATCTACATGAGTGTAATGGGATGAACTATCCCTAATCACCCATACAATGATTTAATGTTGCCTAAATATATAAATTATTTAGAAGAGGGAATCAATCACACATGGTTCTCTCACGTAGAGTGATTTGGTAGGAATAAACTAGATGTAACATAGTGATTCGACAAAGTACACATTGAGAGCCAACAAAAGCAATAAACATTAACAAAGCAATACTTGACCAAAAAAATCAAATTAAAATAAAGTAACAATCCCCTTAAAATTAGTCTAGGGATTAATAGTCATATTTTTATCCTTGTTCTCTTTATCTTCATCAATTTTCTTCTTGTTCTATTGATTGGACCCCCCATGTGGTCCTTCTTTTTTGGAGCTAAAAGATTTTTATTAGTCTCCTCCTAAGGAACCTTCTTCTTTTCTTAGTAATTTTACTCACATTTCCACTTGTTCCCTTCCTAAAACTTATACTCTTCAAGGTCTTCTAAGAGCTTCCTTGACTTAAGGATTAATCATGTCGGCTGAGTCCTTCCAAACATCACCCACTACTTCCAACCTTTGCTCTAGCCATAATAAATTTTTATACTACCTTAATCTCTTTCCTAATATTTATTAGCTAACTCAAATACTTTTTTATACTTATCTCAAGTGCCTTTAGTCTATCCTT
Organism: Torreya grandis; assembly: GCA_037957365.1. Classification (NCBI taxonomy): domain Eukaryota; kingdom Viridiplantae; phylum Streptophyta; class Pinopsida; order Cupressales; family Taxaceae; genus Torreya; species Torreya grandis. The sequence continues at coordinate 397,766 of JARHVA010008854.1, forward strand.
AAACAAACCCTTTATGATAAAGTCATTTTGAGTAGTCAATGGACATTTAGCTGAATTTTCCTTAATCCCCACTTCCTCTTCCTCAACAAGGGGACTAAGTAAAATAGAGTTCTCCTCATGAATGTGAAAAAGGAAATCAACTTCCTTGTTAACCAATTTGATTTTTATTATTCAACTGTAGTTTAATATATAGTGAAAATATAGTGAGTCAAGTTTCAATAATATCATGGAACATACATACATAGTAACAACACTTTGAGTTATAGTGTGGAGATAATATTACTATAGTATTATACAAAACACAGAAACTACTATCCACTAAATATATATATATATATATATATATATATATATATATATATATATACAAAACGTAAGCACAAGTATACATGAATATACTAAAAAATGTATTCTAGATCAAAATTTGTATCTAAATTTCATTTATAGAAAGAATGTGAAATAGAAGATTATTACCAATAGTGAGAAACTATAAAATTATACATGGTGTTTACACTTTGAATATATGGAACTATTTTTACATGTGTAATTATTCCATTGTTTACGGTTTTCAAAAAAAAAGGGGTAAAATAAACTAACATACGTATAAATAGTGATGTATGTATATAAATATATGTCTATATAAATAGGATATGTATGTGTTTATTTAAACACATGAGTTAGTTGAATCTGTGAATTGAGAATAAGTAAAGAATGTGTTAGTAGATTTTATTATTATTTAGAATATATCTGTAACATAACTCCAAATATAACATGCAAGGAAAAGCCTCAATTAGTAACAATTAAACACCATTTTTTTAATTATAAAACCTTAATAACAAAAACTAAGCCTAAACAAAACACTTAAAACTTATCAATTAAATTTAAACCATCAACTATTTAGATAAAAAACAAAATGACATACTGAATACATTTTATTATGGTTTATTTTAATTAGCAAACAAAAACCATCAACTAACAAACAAATAACAAAAAAAAAATTATATTCGGATCAACAACTAACTAGCTCAATATATTTGTGAACATGTGTGTGTGTGTGTGTGTGTGTGTGTGTGTGTGTGTGTGTGTGTTATAATTACAATGGAAGTGGTTGGGTGAAGTGTAATGGAGTGAGTTGTTCACTTTTATGTTTGACCTTAAGTTTGACGACTATTTTACCATTACACATAAATTTCATATCTATTTGACCATCTTGTAGATTTTTTTTTCTTTTTTTTGGAGAAGTCAATTGAAAAATCATAATGTCTTGGTCATACAATGGAGTTTGGAGGATTTTTTTTTCTTTTTATGCCAATAGGCATTCTACAATAGCATAACCGGGGTGAAGTGTAATGGAATGAGCTATTCACTTTTAAATATGACCTTATATTTGATGTCTTTTTGATAATCACATGTGAATTTCAACCTTAAATTTGATGTCCATTTGGTCATCACATAGATTTTTTTTATTTTTGCTCGGAGAAGTCAATAAAAATTTATTAATATCTTAGCCATACATTAGAGTTTCAATATCCATTTTTCTCTTGGAAAGTTTTTTTTGAGCCAAACACATTGGTGTAGCTACATAGATGTCATTTTCACCAGTTAGTGTGAAATTAGAGAAGGTAATGAAGTCATTAATAAATGTGGTATGTGAAAAATCTAATATCAAAACCTTAATATCGATACCACTCAACATATTTTTTATAAATATGTTTTTAATATATATTTATTTGTGTGTGTGTGGGGTGAGGGGGGGGCGGGGGAGGTTTATTTTAATATATATTTAGTGTAAAATTGTGTGTATGTTTATATATACACACATACATGTATATACACATAAATATTTATATATTTACACATGACTTAATACAAATTCTAAATTAATAATAGCTAAATAATGAGTTATTACTGATATTTCAAACTAAATAGAAATTACAAGTACAAGGAAGTAAACAATATGTTAAATTTTGGCCAGCCATTAACATATAAGTGCAAGGTTGAAAGAAAAAAGTATATTATTGATGGCCAATTAACCCACAAGTGCAAAGATGTTGAAAGTACCCTAGTTATAAAAACCATCATGGGATAAAAATAAGGTTAGTGATACCTATATATACTTTCATATTGAAAGTGCCATATATGTAGTACACAATGGTTGTATAAATATGCCTAATATTAGGTATGAATAACACACCTATTAACAAAATGGAAATACCCCTACACCTTGAAACAAGACAAATACATAAACATGAAGTTAATAAAAAAACATAATAAAATACTTTGGTGATGTAGTAAACATTATTGTGCTTCTCCATTATAGAGTGTAACTTTGTTCTTCTGAGAGAGTTTTACATATTGTATTATTTAATCTGATGTAGTCATGTTCCCTCTTAACATGTTACCTACATTTATTTCTCTCTATGCTATATCAATCAATACCCTAAAAATCCCCAAACACTTATCACATTCAATAATTGATGTTAATAAATAATGTAAAACCTATATATCAAATCAGTGGAGATCACAAGCATATAAAGATTCAATTAATGGGCATGGATGGACAAATCATTTTCAAAGGAGGCTTTAGAACATATAATATGTATTATCAAATTCAAAATGCTTGAGAACAACATATGAATCAACGATAATTTTTTAATGGAACACTTTTGGTACGAACTTTCTTACCCATTACGATGCTGTTAGTGTGAAGAACTCCTTGAAATTAAGCTAGATCAAATGATGACATGCATAAGAATTATATAATATATAGGTGATGACAATAAGACAAAATATATTAAATAATAATACATAAATAAAATAAGACAAAAAAATCCATTCCAACCACCATAAATAGAATCAATATATATCATCAAAGTATCTTACCTAAAAAATCCTAAAATGATAGGAGATCCCAAACATAATTCCATACAAATATTTAAAAAAATCGTAAATCAATATTTTAAGTTGAGTGTTTAACTCTGATATTTTTTTTCTCTTATCAGACATAAATATTTTAAGTTGAATGTTTAAGTATGATAGGCACAAAGAAGTCATTATAGATGATTGATTGGTAGATGGGTGTCATGATGGTGTATGTGTATCCATGTGCCTCTTCTGTCAAGTATGAACCAACCCTTCTATATATTTTTATGGTAATTGTTTTTTGTCCATCAAAATAAATGGTTTTTAAATATCTTCTATGGAATATTTTGGCAATATTGGTTCTATCGGAGTTCTTTCAAATATTGATGTGTTAATGAGTCAACCACTCATCTACAAAATCCAATTGTATAGTTGTTGTTGATGGATAATGGAAATTGACACCCATTTTGTGATGTACTTTGCCTTCAAAAGAGAATAAAAATAGTTTGGCACACTAGTTAGTTGATAGGTAGAGCCTTTTGATTACCTCAAGTCTTAGATCTTGTGTCCTTTCAATGTCGGTCCTCAAGATCACATTTAATTATTCCAATATATGTGATGATAATGTTGTAAATAGATTTATATTCAATGAACTTATGAAGGCTAGATCTGGATCAGATAATATTCTCATAACCTCATAAGAAGATTTATAGTTTTGAAGCCATGAATTCAAGGCCAGATTCCATGTTTAGGAAGCTTTACCTCAAACATTTTCTTTGTGATCTTAATAGTCATTCCCCCATAATTTATATCATAATAGGAATAAGTTTTCAAATTTAATTACCTTATGTCATGTCTTGGTCTGCACACAATCTCTTTGATTTTAATGTTTGCACTTCCTGATACAATTGATAAACAATCATCTCTTAAGCGCATGAAATAAAAACTTCACGGTGGGTGTGTGTCATTGAGAAAAAATAGTAGTTGAACATATAAAATCAAATGAATTGACTAGCTAATTAATAACCTGTTGCAATTGAGCATCATTGAACTAAGACATCCTATGAAGCGATGATGTGAATTCCATCAGTGTTTGGACTCTCAGTCAGAAAAATGATATACAAATCCATGGTGTAACATCTGTTGACTATTTTGAAATCTCAAATTCCTCATCTAACCATGAAAACAAGGAGATCATAAATTTCAACAACAAAATTGGAAAAAAATAATGAAATAAAAGCAAGCAAATATAAAAAATGGCAACCAAACTATATCAAACCCAGAATAATGAAATAAATCACATTGTTTGCCATAGGTACGGGGGAATTTTCATAATTCAAAAGTGAAAATAAGGTACAATTTTTAATTTCAAATCAAAATGGAAAAGAAAACAAGATTTTTAATTTCAAATAAAAATGGAAAAGGTCAACTTTTATCCACGTGGTTGCGGTTAAATGATTATGTTAATGCATGTGTTTGTAGTTAATGTTTGTTGTTTGGGGTCACAATTAACATTTACATTTGGGGTTAAACTAATTATGGGTAAGGTGTGCTCAAATTATAACCTTTTTAATGGTAAATGGGGCAAGAGCCATGCTAGGACATTAGTGCATGCTGGTTAAGCTCACCCTATAGATTAGTTTTTAACTTTCAAACACTTTTATTTGCACCAATTTATTTTTCAAGCATCTTGGTTTACTCAAATCCTCTGCATCCCTATTGGTGTTAGTTTTAAGGAAACACACCCATTATTGATGGTGAAGGAAATAAACCACTTTATATAATCATTTTTTCAGTCTTAAATACAAATAAAATCATTTACCACTAGGTCTATTGTCTTCAAATATATTAATCACTAATAAAACAATGTTTATTTAGTTATTAATATTGTCATATGACCAAAAATAATAATATTAGGAAGTATGCATTGAATTGAATTGAAATAATAATAACCCCCTCTTCTGATATAATATTTCTTGAAAATCCAACAAACTCTTCGAACCTCATTAAAAACATATAAAAATAATTCGTTAGCAATATTATACACCCTACATTGGTGTAAGGGTGAGAAACTTAAGTAAAAATTCCCAACTTATTAAAATTAAAGATATATGATAGTTTCACAAAGAATAAATATTACCACATGAATGTGGGTGTTAAATATTTAGCACAATAACTTTATAGGTGCCTTAACATTTACAATATTTTATGGAGTCATAGATATCTTAGGTATATGGAAGTGTTTAAATTCATTTTTTCAAAACAAACTATATTTTTAAATTACTGTTCACGAATGAACCAAAAAAGTTACGATTTTTTTAATGGTGTCATTAATTGGTGTACAATCTTTTAATAAAAAATAATATGAAATTTAAGATATATATTTTAAAATTCAATATGTTTTAATTTTTTTAAAATAAATAAATTTAAAATATCTAAACTAAAACTAAAATATATTGATATCAAGATGAAATAACACATTTTTTTTTTAATTACTTGACAATCATGGAAGATAAAACAAAGGAATAATAACAACGTGTTCGTCCTTGACAATCATGGAAGATAAAAGCAAAGGAAGAATAACAACATGCTCATCCTTTATAAGTGGATGATCTCAAATCTTACCAAAAACTTTAGTCCCACGTTATTTGAATTAAGTATTGATATGGAGGTATACACCTCCCAAAGGTAAATGGAAACTGAAATTTGGACACCTCCTAAAAAGTGAACTTTCTTTTACATTAAAATTAATACTTATATCAAATCATAAGTTGTAAAGTATTCATGTTCATGTGTATTATAAATAAATGGATTTACAATAATATTGTAATATAAATATTTTTAAATATTTAATAAAATTTTATTTTATTTTATTTCATGATAATGGGTTAGGTAGAGTCTTTAAAAATGTTAGATTAAATATTTTTATATAGTTATTTTTATAATTTATTTATATATGTATAAAATATTAATTAAATTAATTAAATTTAAAGTTAAATAAAACGTGATATATAAAATTTAAAGATATATTTTGAATCTTATAATTGTCAAGATTTAATAGCAAAAATATATATCCAAAAGTAAGATAAGGTTGAACCAAAAACATCATGTCGAATAGAAGATGTTGCCTAGTTTGTATGAATGCTTTGGGGAAAAATTATAGACAAGTTTGAACCTTTTTCATGACTATATTTTCATAATCCAAACCTCAAAAAAACTCAGTCATGTTTTCATAACTTTACTTGAATTGATGGGAATTGGACTCTTCCTTGCCCTTAATTTGGTAGTGCTATCTAAAATATTATATAAATGTACAAATGCTCTAGAAAAATGAGTCCAATTTGATCTATGTACAACCTCTATACAACTCTATAAAAATGAGTCCAAATTGATCTATATAAAACCTATGCACAGTCAAACACATTCCTTGTTTGTTCTTCTAAGTATAAATTTCACCTCTCACGCAATCTTATGCACTCTTATACACAAAACTTGCCAATACTCCCACGCACAAGTCTCATGCTAGCTAGCAAACTTACATGTATTGATATCCTTATATCATAACCTATGCATCTCATTGTGCACTCCTTAGCTCACGATCCTACATGCCTTAATGGCAACTACTTAGAGACAAGCCAACTCCATCAGGCCCCATTTCAATATAATCAAGTGTCAATGAACCATAACCATGATCATGACTGTTAGTGAACAACCTAGAATCATGTGACCAAATCCATGACATTTCCTAGTTTGAAGTTCTGTCATCAACATGCAAGGAAAATGAGACATGTCAAATTTGCCTTCATTATAGTCCACAACATTTCTTGTGATTGCCCTTGTAATAATACATGTTAAATATGTAACATACACATCAAACTAATGGGTCGATGTTATACACATTCATAACATAGATATATTGCTCTGCATATCTATCATGTAATACATGAGTTTTAGCACATTATACCATTTTCCCTATTCTTTACTATTTAATAGAAGTTACATTTCTTGTAAGGCTTCCACTCCATTGAATGTGTTTTTATTATTCTATCTGAATACATATCTATGCATTCACTCTATAAAACTAAACTCAGTTGCTCCCCCAACACTTGTCCTGGGCCCCATGGTGTAGATCATTGGTACTATATCAAGTTGTTATTTTCCTTTTTATGCCTATAACCACAAGAGCACAATGAGAGAGAAGGTCTAGCAATTGGGTTTATCTCATAAATTTTAGAAGAATGTTATATCAAAAGAAAGATGACTGACACCCAGAAGCAACCTAAGGTAACCCCAAAAGCTTGAAGGATCATCATCGACACATTGGAGGCACTATGTACTAAAGTTCTTTGATCATTTTCATGAATTGATGATGC